>JAWPHD010009815.1:0-100046 GCA_037043455.1 Cyrtodaria siliqua | reverse complement strand
TGTCAGAGGGCATATGGGGCCTCTGCCGTCGGCATACTAAAGCAAGCCCGACGGAACGGCTCATACCAGCCGACTTGGGGCCAACCCCCACCAGGTCAAATTCGGGCAGATTGACTCTGAATGCGACAAAAACCAGCCAGATATTGGCCCACATACTGTGTCAGTGGCATACCAAAGCATTCCCGACGGAAGGACTTCTACCACTCAATAGGGAGTCCGACTATTCTTGGGAAAACCATACTTTTTTAAAATGTGGACACGGCTCTATAAGGCAGCGTGTCCACATTTTAAAAAAGTAAGGTTTTCCTAAGAAAAGTGTTGTTTTTTTAAATGTGGACACACCGCCTTATAGAGCCGTGTCCACATTTTAAAAAAAGCATGTTTTTCCTAAGAAAAGTGTCTTTTTTAAAATGTGGACACGGCTCTATAAGGCAGCGTGTCCACATTTTAAAAAAGTATGGTTTTCCTTAAGAAAAGTGTCTTTTTTTAAAATGTGCCTTATAGAGCCGTGTCCACATTTTAGAAGTTGTTATAACTTGACACATGAAAGGTATATTCCGGGGAAAGGGTCTCCTTTGGGGACAAATACATAGAAAAAGGGGCTTGGATTACTTTTTAGGGGTAAAATATCAAGTTATTGGAAATGTGGACACAGATCATGTTGTTGCAAAAGGCATTTTTGCCTGTTTTTGAAATCTGGACACGTAACCTGATGATGAATTGCGGTGTTTTGGCCGTTTTTGAAATTTGGTCACATTCACTGTTGCAAAATAGGGAGTGAAAAGGAATTTATCCCAATTTAAATAAATATTAATTTTGATTGGGCACTGACATTTTCACAAGAAATTGGATGGAATGAATAACATGAAAACCTTAAATTAGCACAGACGCATCAGACAATTTGAAGGGAATGAAAAACATCAAACCCTTAAATTAGCACAGACATTTCGACAACAGTTTGAAGGGAATGAATAACATCAAACCCTTAAATTAACACAGACGCTTCAACAAAAAACTGAAGGGAATGAATAACGGAAATATAGCTCTCTATTAAGTCAATGTTGCAAGTACTGAAGGGAATGAAAAAAGAATATAAATTATCTCAATTTAAAGGTTATTCTATCAAGGTTGCAGTATCTAAAGGGAATGAAAACTATTTTATACGGAAATATAGCTCTTTTTGTAGTTATAAGGAAATATCAGAACACACCACAGTAGTAAACATTTCTACGAACTAGGCCTATGTCCTTGTGATGACACAATTGTAAAGGCATTTAATTTCATTCATAAAATTGTTGTCTGCGTCCCTTGCTGAAGCGATATAGTTCATTCATCGAGTTTATGGTTCGTAAACCAGAATGTTATCGCGCGCTTATTAGTTTAAATTGACCAATTAAAACAATTGTTGCATAATTCTGACTGGTTTACGACGGATTTTACCTCGGTGTTGTCTGCTAAGATGGCCGCGTCAGAGAAATAGGAATAAGAGCAGTTGTCAACATAAATTGCATATTTCGAACATAAAACGATCCTTGAAGGAAATTTTATTGACGCAGTAACACTACACTTGTATTAGTGTTACATGTTTTATGTTTCGTCTCCTCCAGAATCACCGACTTTTTCCAGAATGATCGATCGATGTTGAACATTTTTTTTTTTAAAAGGGTCAATTTCGGAAAATGGTCAAATACGTCTTGGTCTAAAAACGGTTAAACATGTCAATAAAATCATTTTTTTATATTTTTTTAACATGTGGACACACCGCCTTATATGAATGTGTCCACTTTTTCAATATTAAGTAGCAAAACCATAAAAAAACACTTTAAAAAAAGTCTCAAAATCAGTTTACTCAAATTGGGACAGGGCCACAAGTTGCATATATGTGTTCAACTATTACCGTAATAGTGTATCTATCGTCATCCTGCGGTATTGGCTGGTCATTTTTGTACCATGCGACGTTCGCTGGAGGTAAGCCTTCAACGATGCATTCTAACTTTACTTCGGAGCCTGGTGTCGCAGTTTTATCTTGGAGTTTAACTCTGAACTCCGGTATTGACCTTTTGTTTGCAGATTCGATGCTTTCCACTGAATCCAACGCTGCAATTAAGTTATAAGGAGTATATAGTTTGCATGAATAACTACACACAAATATTCGTACAAAAATGACATATGTGTAAGCATATAGAACAAGTATATTGCACATGCATTGTACTATGCAAACAAATATAGTCTGCCCACATCTGATCAAAAATTGTTCATTTATTTTTGACAATTTCAATGTCCCTTCAAAAGCATTTTAGACTGTATATCCAAAATTGGTTTTACTGTGTTAAGACAAACGGAGAGTACTATATTTAAGCTCAGCATCAAAGGTAACAACGATACACAATATGAACAGGAAGTGTATCATTCCCAGAATACAGCCGTCCGAAAACACGCATTTAAACAAACAGCTATGATATCTTTAAATGTTGGACTACTGATAAACAAGAAATATATCGTTGAATATGTACAACAAGTGACGTACACAATACGTTTCCTTGATTTGATATAACCAGTATTTTTGGCCACATTTATATCCTAGAGCTGTCTTTATTTTTAATTCTATACTTTAATTATTAGGAGCTTAACCCGTATTTTGATATCCGCGAAGAAGTGGACGGCCACCAAAATCTCAATTGATCGTTTTGAGCTCACCCCGTATTTGAACCTCTGTAGAAGTAGTTGCATGACCTCCAAATTCTGAGTAGGCTACACAGGAGTAGGTTCCGGTATCAGACAGGGTTGCTTTATTAATAACGAGTGAGGCAATCCGCGTCTGTGGATCCCATAGCCCTGTTGTGTTATCGTTGTTTTCCAGTATCTGTCCATCTTTGTACCTATACGTGAAATATAGATAAACCATCAATACTATTTTAGTGATGTTGATTCCATTACTCAGAGAAAAAGTGAGCATATTTTGTCATTTCCGCTATATCAGTACTAATTGTAATCAATATATCTCCGCTTTTTCTCTTGGATCAAAAACGATATAATATATGTTAGGATGAAGAGACCAATATATATAAATAAGAAAAATGGTCCTATAGACATCAAAGCACGCAAACTCAATGGGACCGTAGTTCAGCACTGTTCCACAAACAAAGAGTCACATAACTATACAATGCAACAGACAATACAAAACACGACGAGTGGTTAAGACATGGAATACCGACTTGGAACGGTCAGTAGGTAATATGCCCCATTGATTCTAAGTGTACACAACCTCGCTATTATTCTGTCTTCACCACTCAAATTGACAAGACATTTCTTAACATTGTTAAATCTAATTACCATCTTTACTTATTATAAAATAAATAGAACGAAATTCACATAGGTTATACAAAACATCATGCATTTATATATAATCACATGAATATTGATATCTTTTTTGTTATTGCTTTTTTAGTATGTATCACAAATATAATAACTGTTTGTACCTTTTTAAATTTTAAAACAAAACATATCATTATACGTTAAAACAGAATGTTATCGTAACCACTTTCTTTTTACAAGACACAAAGTGAATACTAGTTTTTATATTTTATTTACCACAACCAGCATTGTGAAACACAAAGAGTTAGCTAATGTTAATGTCATGGATTAAATTAAAAACCTTAAGCAGTGCTTTGCTTAATAGACCTTCTATCCTTCATTCATTAAGTAAAACATCAATATAGTAATATCTCAGGATTATCTCCTGTATTTATTTGATATACCGAACCAAACTTCAAGTAAAATAGATTTACATTTATCCCAAAATAAAACAAACCTACCATACAATATTAGGGGCTGGGTGACCACTAGCTTTGCAATGCAGTCTGATGTTTTCTTCATTTTCCACTGGAGTAACTATATCTGGTAGTGTGTCCCTGAAGCTGGGCGATTCTGCAGCGTTAATCACCTCTACTTCTGTCACAAACGTAATGTGTATGGCATTAGAAATGTCCTTTGAATTGGCTAGCATTTATCATGGGGAGTTGTATTGGGTACTGTCTTGTCAATGTAATGCAATTCAGTTTCATGACTTAAACTTTTGTTACATAACACATGCACACACTTGCACAGAAATATTAATTAGCAATACTCAAATTGCCGTATATACAAACAGCATTATCAGCTAGGCGTCTTGGCCTGGAATTCACCAACTATTCTTCAAACTATTCATAGACTTGAATCAAGTACTCAAAATTCGTTCACAAATATTTCCATGACCTGCAAAGATAAACAATAGTAAGAAGTTGCTATTTATTAGTATGCATCATATTTATACATAGCAGCTTGTTATGAACGTCTATTCTGTAAACTTAAAGAAATATTTGTGATTGAAATTTGCATTCTTGAGCTTAAGTCTAAGAATATTCCCAAGAACGGTTGGTGAATTCAAGTATTGGTTGAAATTCGACCTTTGCATATGGATAGAGAATCAACTTACCGACAATAGTTAAATTTATAAGCCTCTATACAAGCATCGCATGAACGCAAACTAACAGTGTTAATGGTATTAATAAGTAATACAACAGATACATGTGAACAGTAGCGTGAAAAACCAAACTGGTTTTAACCAGCATAATTGACTATTTAAATATAATTAAATGACATAATGCTGTATATTATGTATATGTATTGTCAGACACTTCTAAGTCTAAATATTTACTAATATCACTTTGAACATTTCTTTAAAGGCTCATCGATGTATTATATTTTACTTAGAGCCGCCTCAGAGAGAGTTAAAAGATATACATGAATCCTGGAACCTGCCTGGTGGTTCTTTAGCGTGCTCGCATGTTTACTCAGATTCACGGAACCACCCGGTTTACGTCCCCATTCGACTGACGAGGCTAATAGGTAAATATGTATATATTGCGCAAGACCACACCTGGGACCACTGGCGTCGTAGCTTCCAATGCATGCATATTTACATCATTGTGATCTACTTAAGCTATCAGATACGTTTGTAAACTGCATTTGTTGCACTGTTTATAAACAGGGTATTTGTTTTCCTCTCCTTAGTTTTGTGATATTCTTCTTAACACTGCTAACATGTAGTGAATCATTTCGACTAAAAGTG
Source organism: Cyrtodaria siliqua (assembly GCA_037043455.1). NCBI lineage: Eukaryota > Metazoa > Mollusca > Bivalvia > Adapedonta > Hiatellidae > Cyrtodaria > Cyrtodaria siliqua. The sequence goes on along the minus strand of JAWPHD010009815.1, from coordinate 94,936 downwards.
ATAAAACTGCGAGTATCGAAATATTCTACACAGTTTGCATCATATCATAAACACACAACATGTGAACATTCTAGATATCGGATTTGGATTTGTGAAGTTGTTTACTTTAAAACACAAAACTTTAACACATGTATTAAAGCTAAAATACAAAAGGCAAAATATATGCATTTTATTTTATTAAGCAACGTGCAGATGTGTTAACAAGTATTCATGCATAGTAACATTACATTGTAAAGGTGTGCACAGCATAGAAAAACAGGCTATATTGCATCCTAATATAGATCTACAGTCGAACTTGTCTATAGCGGTCACCTAAGGGAATGACTGAAGATGGCTTCTATAGGCAGGTGGTTGTTATATAGAGGGTCATGTTGCATACCTTGTACATGTAAATCATAAAGTAATTAAACATAGTGTTATGGCAATTTTCCAATTGCTTTAACACTTCTACGCATTGCTCTAGGGAAAAACTTAAAATATCTTCTTCTCTGAAAGTACAAGAGCTAAAGGTTTAATATTGTGCAAATTTGACCCCGCCCCAGGAGTCACAGTTTTACATAGACATATAGGGTAAAACTCTCTGAAACTACAAAGAGCCAAATCTTTTATATTTTGTATTTACCATAAGCTTATGGTTCTCTACCAAGTTTGTTCAAATGGTGACCCTGGTGTATAAATCACGAAAACGCAAGGGTAACTTAACATCTGAACCTGTCTCAAGCACACTTGTATTACATGTAAAATTGAACAATTAGGTGAAGATAAACAAATATAGAATATTTCCATTAGAAATAATAGAACAAATGCTTCACATTGATAGGGAAGTGACATACAATTTACAAATTGTTTATACAGCATGAAGAGGGTGCAAAACTAAACAGTCAATGACATGGAATAAACTAAAAGTGTCATTATTAACATAAAATAACATCTGAGTAGACATGTATAGGAAACAATGAGGATACCACTGTATGGATGCAAGGCAGGGATCTATGTGCATATTCAGGATAATACGGAGCATTGTATGCTAAAAACTAATAGGTGTGTAAAAGGGATTGTGAAGTTCTTGTGTTGCTTTTTTAATTTAAAAGGGCAGCAGTCCTATATTGCAATGTACCTTTTTCAATGCCCGCCGACCAGTCGCTTTCAGTATTGCCTGTATAAGTTGTGAAGGTTACTGTTAGTTAAATCAAACCAAAAGCTCGTTTGTTGCCTACTTGTGAAAATAGCGCATAAAGATCTAGTTTATATTAGTAAAGCATATAAATTAAGTGTTAAGCTTTTTTAAAATGTAATTAAAGCAAAACGCCGTTTTGTTATAATAAAGCTGGCATAATTGTTAACACAAGAGGCCCAAGAGAGCCTGTGGATGCTCTACTGGCTAAAACGGCTCTTATATCAAGGGCTGTCCACATAAAATTCCCATCAGTACTTCTTTAAAACATTGCAAAAACAATAGGGCTATGAATGCCTTAGATTGCTCACTTGGTAATCATGGGTAATAAGTCCGCTGTGTCTAGTCTGGCATGGGTATTTTTTAATTTGTCCCACTTTCTTCTATGAATAAAATTTCATAAAAATGGGGGTGGGGGTATATTAACATTCTAAACAAATATGGTAAAGAGCAGATAAAAACGAAGTTATTACAGATTTTACAATGGAAAATACAATACAGCATTTTCAACAAATCAAGGGCCATACCTCTGTCGTTACTAACAAGATCTAGCTGGTTTTCGAACTTGTTCAAGATTTCATTGATATACCGCGCTTTGCACAACTAGACATCATACTGAGATTTCCTGCCACATTTCGCAGAAATCCAACAAGCCGTTTAGGAGGAGTAGAGCCAACAAGAAATTGTAAGTAAAAAGGTCAAAGGGTCATAACGACGTCAAATATCAGCGAACTGGAACAAAAGCGCAATATGCACAACTAGACATCTTACCGATGATTCTGCCATCCATCAAGGCGTTTAGGAAGTAAAGAAATTTAAAGCAAAAATGTCAAGTGGCCGTAACTCCATAAAAAGTTTCGTCAAATCCAACACGGAGTTAAAAAAAAAAGAGTAATCAAAAAAACAAAATCAAAATGGAATAAAAAGAATATATCTAAAAAAAAAGTAATCGTTATTTTTTTAAAAATAAGATTTTTTTTTTAAATATCTAAAAAAGAAATCTAGTAAAGTCTGGCAAGATCAAATGAAAAATAAAGGCCCTATCGTATTAACGAGGCAAAATATAGTATTTTAACTAAATCAAGGGCCATAACTCCGCTGTTACCGATCCGATCTGGCTGGTTTTCGAACTTGCCCGAGCTTTCATTGATATTAACAATCTGTTAAAGTTTGGTAAAGATCGGAAAAAATGAAGGCCCTATCCTCTTAACGAGACACAAGGTAACGACGGACGACGGGCGGATGGACGACGGACAACTCGACGTCATCTTAAAGGCCAGTAGACCTAAAAATGTCATCAATAATCATTCCAATATTTATGTATTTTTCAATAATAAACCAATTGATGAAAAATAGTTGAAACCTTGAGTTTAATAAATTTTATTTAATCATAAAAATGAGAACCTTGAAACGATGACATTATTTCATAAAAACAGAGAAGCGTTAATTAGCAACGTTAATTCAAAAAATCAAATCAAAGTTAGATCTAATTTAGTAAAAACAAAAGGAACGCTTGCTTTACTACAATAAAAATGCAAATATAAAATACGCAAGATTATGCAGCAAGAGAACACACTGCTTTCTTGGTATATGAGTATTTTCACAGAATTAGATTAAAATTCCACTTCTCACTGCAATTGAAGTAAAGCACTCTTTCTAGAAATTCCATAATTTTAAAAAAAGAACTCAACTAATTTATAAACTGGTATGAAGCTTTACTAAATCATGACGAGAATAAACTTTCATAAATAATATCTTGAACGTTTTTTTACCATTTTTCCTACATTAAACCATACGATATGGTAGAGATGTGGCATTTGTCCATACATTAAGCCTATGGAAAAGATGTGGCAAATTGGACCATATGATCATATAGAGACAGTTAATTATAGTTTACGTTCGATACACCAGTTTGGTTTCACTCAATGTCAATTCGAGAGAATGAAAACGCACATGCAATTGTTAGATCGTCCATGGCATCTACGGTAAATATATAAAATATGATAATGTAAAGAATTGTAACAGAATTATACAACAAGTAACACATCCGTAGTTGAATATCTAACTTGATTTTAAAAGCAAAATATATACGTACACAAATGAAAGCTAGGAACAATTTCTGCTATGTCGAATATCTGTGGTGTTTCTTCAGTAGAAATGACTACCTGACCATCAGAACTGAAATGGTAAAGTGCAAACACTGTAGCATGACCGCCGTATGTAAAAATGTATGTGTCATATATTCAATCTATCATTTTAGTAAATTTAGAATTATATTTAAGAATTTTACTGTATGAAAACTCAATGTATAATAAGGAAGTAACTCAGGATTTTCGTCGGGATCTTGGTCAGTAGTGTTATTTTTACTGGTCCTTTGGGACCAACGAGCCCAATATAGGTGGCTTTGAAGTAGAATACCGCTTAAGCCGGTGCTAGGGAGCGTGAGAGGTGTTGCTTCTTTCATTACTTCTCATGAACAGACTCAATAAAACCAAAGGATCACCTTTATCAGTAATTACTGGTGTGTGACTTAATATTGACATATCATGATATTTTATATTCCACATGGCCTAAATATAATGAATGAGCCTAAAATTATCTTTTATTTAGGTAAATTCATTCATAGTTATATGATCAATTCTAAATAATGCTCCAGGGTCCGTATTCATAAAGATACTTAGCAATATCTTTAGTCAACATTTATCATTTTTTAAACACCTTTGTCTATCGTTTTAAGACATCGTTTTCAGGTCTTCAATAATGCTATAGATTAATAAATCCCACAGCTCTGTTTTTTGTTAAAATAGATAGATAAAATAGATAAAATATTGTCGCAGAGAGGTCAAAAAGGATATTTGAAAATATATGTAAACAATCTTAAAGGACAAGGTATGATAAGGGGGTATTTTGGCCCCCAATATATTCAAAATGCAAAACAATAATATTTACGTATAATCTTTTGTGCACATTGAAGTAAATTGATCATATTCTATCTTCAAAATATATTTTTATTTATTTTATTTATCTAGAAGATTTAATACTGTCTCAAAAGACGGTATTTTTTGGTAATTTTGTTATATTTTGTAGATTTTGGACCTTTCTGGGCAAGATTTTGATCCTAAAAATATAGAGCGCACCTCCGAGCACACGCATTTTTTTTTGGCTGATGATACATCCCTATCAAGTACCTGTTTCAACAAAAAAAAATCAGCTGTGCTCGGGAGTGCGCTCTGTATTTCCAAGACCAAAAACTGATCGAAAACTGCTGAAAATGAACAGAAATGTCATTTCCTTGTTTGTGGGGCTCTTAAACTCATTTAGAGACTTCAAACGTACTTGTAATAAGTTTAAATAATGATTCAGATCATTTGTAGCTAAATTAGATTTCAAAACTTGTGTATTAAAACTTTCAATCATACCTAGTCTTTTGGACTTAAGTAGTATTCTCGAAACTTGCTCAGCCAAAATCCCATGCTCAAGCTCAAAACTCAAATATTTCTTTTAGCAATAACTGTTTACAGTGAGTGTTTTCCATTGAGACACTTTCAGGACAGCTGTAATACTTAATTATCTTCAATTTTGTAAAGTTTTAAGTAATTGCCTGACCATTAAGTAGGATTTTCAAAAAAGTATAGCTGAGTCTGAGCTTGAGACATTTACTCAAAAGTTTCGAGAATACGGGTCCTAACTCATCAAATTGTTGAGCACAAGAATCAGACTCAGACGCAAAATCTCATTTCGTTGCAAACACTATCAACACAAATGTATGGGTAAGAATTGTGATTTTCAGACATTTTCTGTCCGGCATTTTCCCCAAAACACCCCTTTGTCACATAAATGAAATGGTCTTAATTTAAAAGAAAGAAGAGTCCATTATATATATATTAGGGTTAACGATTAAACTATTCTTCCAGAAAAGGCATGAAGTACCATCTTTAGTATAACATTTACCGTACTTTTTGAATACCATCAATATAGTAGTGTACAATGATCTTGAACGAAGTTCACATAATCTATGTGATAAAGAGTTATATAGGTTAGAATATTAACTTTAACAAGTGCTACCTTGACGATATAGTTTCAGCTATCTCTGTCGGAGTCTGTAAGTCTTTCGCATTCGCTGTCGGTAGTTTCATATCTACGACACATGATGACATAATTTCGCCGGCTTCGTTCTTTATGTTCACAGTGTATGTTCCGGCGTCTCCCGGGAGTGCTTCTAGTACCTCCAAACCGACCCAGTCTCCGACAGAAAGGAAGTGGTACCGGGTACCATCCGTAAGTAGTTCACCGTCTTTGTACCAGTTCACTGAAGCGATATTAAATATCCGTTATAAACAGGAGATATTTGTAACTAGATGTAGTCGTTGGTGAACCATCGAAGATCCCAACCGTTTTGAAGTGCAAGTCAGGGATGCATGGATATTGTTGCATTGTGATGTGCAACCCAAGATCTATAATTAATTATAATATTTTGTTTAGTGTATTTGAAGTTTTGACCCCTGGGGCGGGCCCCCAACCCCACCCCCCTTGGGGCGGAGTCAAAAATAATGTTGCTCTTGTACGTCGTAATGATGTGGTGAAGTACTACTCAAAGTGTGGTTGAATTTATAAGACATAATAAAAAAAGATTTGACCCACACACCCCCCGATGACATTCGCCCAAACACCGGTCGCACATCGGAGGTTGAAATAAAATACCTGTTTGATATGTTGTGTATCTTATATAGATGGGTATAAATACCAATCTGTATGTAAAAATAATAAAAAATAATAGTGTAGTTAATTTTTTAGTGTTTTTTACCTTCTGACCCCTGGGGCGGGCACCTTTGGGCGGAGTCAAAAGTAATGTTACTCTTGCACGTTGTCATGATGTGGGGAAGTCATACACTAAAGTTGGTTGAATTCCGCCTAGTGGTTTAGGAGGAATTATCAAACATTACACGCGGACGGACGGACAGCCAGGAATACATGATCCCCACTTTTTCGTGAAAAAAGGTGGGGATAAAAATTAAACTTTTAAAATGTTAGTCACGCTTGCCACTGACTCTTATATCAATGAGCATGTCATTGTCACCTTTTATATGTTACAGCCTGTGCCATTGTATGATTGCGATTGATTGCTTTATCGGCTTCGTAAGTATATGTGTGTGTTTTTTCGAAATTGTACTCCGTACATCTGTGTACATTTCGATATTATAAAAATAGTACACTGATGAGGTGTATTGGTTGTAGGAATATGTAAGGGATGTACTGAATACACTGGTCATGCGAATATATTAGATGTGTTTGCAAGGTATATGGCTCATGAGTAGCATTATCTAGATGTCCTTCTAGCGGTTGCTGCTTGAAATAGGTATTTGACGTAAGCCACAATGTTTACATATTAATGAGCAAAACGTTTCATATCTGACGTTCTAGAAGACGTATGTCATTTTATATTGGAATGCACCCTGTGTTAAAAATTGAGTTAACAGATAAAGGTCATTTGAGGGCCTGATATTATAGTGCAACTATTGGCAGAGACAGACACAATATTCAAAAGTTTGTATATTTGTCGTCGTCCGCGAAGCATACACCTGTAAATAATTTGGCCGCCTATATTTTTTATGGTCATGGTTTCGAAATCCGAAACGAATTATATTATAGTCAGGGCATAAATCGTTTAGTACAACAGAACAACGATATTGAATAGGCTATCGGCAATTAAGCAAGTGCATCTTTAATTATTAATATCATTACAAGCGGTATTCTAAATTTTGACAAACAGTATCAATATAATGTTTGTCTGCAAAATGGTGTTTTGATTTTTTTTATCTGTGTCGATTAAATGTTTTGATGACTATGATATCATATGTCCAATATTATAAATGAAATTAGTTTAGCCTTCTATATTAAACAAAGTTTAGTATTAATTAATATTTTTTGAAATACCATTGACTTCTGTATTTGAAAATTGTTTGTCATACAGTATACTCACAGTCCAATTAGTAGTCTGTATTACTGAAAAAACAACAACAACAAAACTCATACACTCCTAACTATGTTCTATTATCATAAAGTGCTTACCAGTCGGTCGCGGGCATCCATTGCAAGAACATTGAATTATAAATCGTCCCCTGTCCCTGATGGTGATGTTTTTGGGTAAACCTCGGTTGAAAATAGGTTCTCTTGAAAACACCTCACTCTCATGGCGTTGTTTATATGACGTTTTCATTACATCTCTAGCTAATTCGGCGTCCTGGCCCCTTGTCCCATTCGTTTTGACTTCGACTCCGTTTAGTGATCGCGCTTTCCATATTTCAGCTTCGTATTTATCTGAAGATTAAGTATGAGTGATAACATCTTGTTTGATTATTTGAGTGATAGAATATATTCTATGCTTAACAACTGTTCATCATTAACGGCACATTTAACTTATCTGAAATCAAATACTTTCAGTACATACTTTATAAACGATTTTCTTATATGATCAACCCTGCTCAAGAAGCCGCTTCGGTTAAAGACAAATTTCCTAAAGCTACTTGGTCATTGAAAAGGCATGGGAAGCTTGAATATTTACAGCCAGCACGCTTCATGGCTGATCAACTCAGGTATATAAATTGAGGCCCGCACTTAGTTTTTTATTTGTATAGCAATGTTATATTGAGGGTAAGAATAACAACACTTTGTAATTTACTTTAATGAAGAAATATATGTTCATAATGTGTTATTATGTGTACTGGTCACAAATGCTTTATTAGGTGGGCCTCATAATCGGAAGAAAAAGTGAATATCACACTTTGCTCATGAAATTATATGGCTAACAGTGAATTACAGTTAACTATAGAAATGTTCTCTCTCTCACCACCACCTTCCCCCGCCCCCAACCCCTACACCAGATACAATTGGCTCAAAATATGTCTTTAAAAAGAAAACATCTGCTTTTTAAAAATCAAACCATTCAGTTGCCAGTTACATTGTTTTTAATTAAAATGCACATATTGCAGCAGGGCACCTGTGTTAGGTGACCAATTTTTATCTTCCATATAACGGTCTCTTAGAACAAGTTTGTCTATATTTACTATTTCCCCACTTTAGGGGTTACCCTTATGTAAATTATGAACATATGATAGTAAAGCATTGGAAAATATGAGCTATACAATGTGATATATATGTGTTTTTACCTGCAAGATGTATTTGGAAATTTGGTTGTCCTATTACACTTTAATTATCGCCAAGGTATTACCGATGACACAAGTTGATCATCTACTATACTTATGTTATTGTCCTGGAAGAACCTCAGACACTTATACGAACTAAAGTTGGCCAACTACAGTAACGTTATTGTGCTGTTAGTACCCCTGACACTTATACGAACTAAAGTTGGCCAATTACACTAAAGTTATTGTCCTGTTATTTTATTACCTCTGACACTTATACGAACTAAAGTTCGCCAACTACACTAACGTTATTGTCCTGTTATTACCCCTGACACTTATACGAACTAAAGTTGGCCAACTACACTAAAGTTATTGTCCTGTTATTTTATTACCTCTGACACTTATACGAACTAAAGTTGGCCAACTACACTTACGTTATTGTCCTGTTATTACCCCTGACACTTATACGAACTAAAGTTGGCCAACTACACTAAAGTTATTGTCCTATTATTACCTCTGACACGTATACGAACTAAAGTTGGCCAACTACACTAAAGTTATTGTCCTGTTATTACCTCTGACACTTATACGAACTAAAGTTGGCCAACTACACTAAAGTTATTGTCCTATTATTACCTCTGACACTTATACGAACTAAAGTTGGCCAACTACACTAAAGTTATTGTCCTGTTATTACCTCTGACACTTATACGAACTAAAGTTGGCCTACTACACTAAAGTTATTGTCCTGTTATTACCTCTGACACTTATACAAACTAAAGTTGGCCTACTACACTAACGTTATTGTCCTGTTATAACCCCTGACACTTATACGAACTAAAGTTGGTCAACTACACTAAAGTTATTGTCCTGTTATTTTATTACCTCTGACACTTTTACGAACTAAAGTTGGCCAACTACACTAACGCTATTGTCCTGTTATTACCCCTGACACTTATACGAACTAAAGTTGGCCAACTACACTAAAGTTATTGTCCTATTATTACCTCTGACACTTATACGAACTAAAGTTGGCCAACTACACTAAAGTTATTGTCCTGTTATTACCTCTGACACTTATACGAACTAAAGTTGGCCAACTACACTAAAGTTATTGTCCTATTATTACCTCTGACACTTATACGAACTAAAGTTGGCCAACTGCACTAAAGTTATTGTCCTGTTATTACCTCTGACACTTATACGAACTAAAGTTGGCCTACTACACTAAAGTTATTGTCCTGTTATTACCTCTGACACTTATACGAACTAAAGTTGGCCTACTACACTTAAGTGAAAGCCCTAGTAGTACCTCAGACACTTATACGAACTAAAGTTGACATTCTACATATTCTCTAATGCAAACCTTGACTGGCCTGACGCACTTTGCTTATTCATTACCTCGGACACTTATGCGAACCATGCTCTTTGCTCGTCCCGCCAGGTTGTGCGCCTCGCACGTATACAGGCCAATGTCTCGCACACTTGCGTTCTCAATGATCAGTTGCGCCACGCCATTAGGGAAAACCTCCGTCGTGACGCGACCACTGTCGTGTATTTCTAACCCATCTCTGTACCTGAAAGTAAAGATTCATATAAAACATCATTTGATTATCCAGTTGTTACTTAGACCGGGACCCGTTTATCTACAGTCCTTGCTTAGACATATATGTGCTTGTATGTGTGCTTATACATATTATGAACAGTTCTTCCTTGTGAATAAATATCGTTTTGTTTAACTTTCCCCTCTTATGTATATAACATTGGATCTTAATTAACATATTCATTGTTTAATGTTTTAAGTACGGTAGAAGACCTATATGTAAAGTGTATGCTAATTGTTTGTGTGACAATTATGTACAATAAGGAGTGCAAAGTATGTGTATATTGCTATTTTGCTCTAATATACTAATGTTATAACAATATGTATTTGTTAACTAACGACTATTTTACAATTAGCTGTAAGCTACTGAATATGTTTATATGTTTGATTATATCAAGGTTACTGTCAAGCTGATGCTGTTCATTCAGTAAAGTACTTATTCTTGTAAATTTATAAGTTATCTATAACTCATGAACTCTTAACATTCAATCTCCGACATACTGACGTTATCAATAATGACCCCAAGACATGTTCATAAAACACGTTCATTCGCAACTTCTCGTACACTGCTTCGCAGCATGACTCGAATGTAATACGCAGGTTTCCATATTGGTTACGTCATACTCGCGTGACGCGCGTCAGATTCCCGCCAAAACGAATTTGCATTCAAAATTACTCGCGTGACGCGCGTCAGATTCCCGCCAAAACGAATTTGCATTCAAAATCAAAGTTATGTTCAACATTTTGCAATGCCATTTAGCCGATTGCTCCATCTATCGTTTATTTACGTGAAAGTAGTGATACAACCTTCATCTGTATTGTAAATAACAAACATGCAACGCAAATCATACATCACACGTGTGGCAAGCGGCCATAATGTTTATGTAGCAACAGCTTAGCAACAGTGCACTATTTTCTGTGCCGTTGCCTTCCGGCTAACAGAATGTTAACATTTTGAACATACCGAAGCACCGTGATACACACGAGGCGATATCCCGAAGAATGACGGGATTGGCCGAGCGTTCACGATTGAAAACACGTTATGCTGGCCAAACTGGACAATGATCATATTACTATCACGCGCAGGAACATGAGTTCAGTGTGTGCGTCATGCTGATTGGCTAATGATATGGGCGCGCACATGAGAAATTGGGCGTCTGGCACACCAGTCATTCAGTTTATATTTATCAATGGATCGAGAGAGAACGAAATTTGCCCACATTCCCGATTGTGTCGAACCTCTTCCATGGCGTATTCTTACGACCCCTTATAGCCTCGGTCACCCGGCCCGCTTCTGATTTCTTCGTTACGCTATGCTTCACGGATCCAGAACCAGGGCCTGGGAAAATTAGGACGTTTAAAATCGCCCTAACGTTCTGGGCGATTTTGGCGAGATATTTAGAGATTCAACGAGACTTTCGAAAAACATATTTTTAAGTTAATTTTAACTTACGAGAAGCAGCAAGTCACGTTAAAAGGTTTAACTAATGCATCAACAATTGACGTTGTACGTTTATTGACAACATGAAGTCACGCAAACGTCGATTTCATGCGCGTGAATAAAAGGCGCGAATAAATTGTGCTAATTGCTAGTGGGCGCTTTAATTGGCCTAATCTACCAAGACCGATAATCGCAAGTAAGACATATGCATGATACGGTCTAGCTGGCCGAGACTAGACCCCTTACACATTTCCTGTCGTTTAGGCGGCGTATTCTTACGAATCCTTTACACATTTCCGGTCGTTTACGGGACCTTTGTGTATCTTAGTCTTTACGTTTATATCGATACGATTGTTTAACGTTTTGTTAACATAACCTTTACGAAAAAAGCAGACGGAAACTGGCGTGAAGTAGACGGATTCCAACTGTTTTTTAAGCGTAATAGCCCTTTTTCCAAGCGTCAACAAGCAGGAGACGGAATAATATGACTTTGGCGTCTCTTGATAGAGGCGTAAAAATGTGAAAATGACGCCTGGCAAGAGGCGTAACTTAGATGACGGGCGTCATTTTGGACTTTAACATTTTACACAGGCGTATTTTTTACAACTGATTATTTGAAGAAATGGATTTTAAATTGCATTCTTGGGGAAAATTCAGTTTGAAATTTTGTGATAAAAAATACTGGCATGAAAGACTTAGGCTTAAACAATGTTCATTTTAACTTATTAATACTGTATTGTGTGTGGATTGTATGTGTATATCTAGACAATGTAGTAAAACATATTTAATTAGAAGGTTAGTTATAATTGAAACCTAACACAAAGGAATAATTTTACAAAAATGCACTGTCTGAGGTAAGAATACATTTCGCATTGTTCTATACATGTAACAGACCTAAACTGAACTACTAATAATTCAATACTATTTACAAGCTCATATTAGAACCTGACTGGACATGAAATGTGTATTGTTTTATATGATTTAGTGACCTAATTGATGTGGCTTTATTCATTTATTAATAAATTGTTGTAGGCACACGAAGTTCATGATGTTTTCTTTTGATAAATGATCGGAAGTAACTCATTTGCATATTACGCTTCAAATTCCTGCTAGTTTCCATCTATAGTTTACGCCAGTCATTTTACTAAGTGATGGCTGTCATCTTTGTGTTTTACGTCTGCCTAAATGACGCCCGTCAATTATTCCAGGAGTAACTCATTTGCATATTACGCCTCAAATTCCGTCTAGTTGACGTGTTGTTTCCGTATAGTTGACGCCTGGTTTTTCTATTTAATTTGAATGGTTACCAACTATTTGACGCCTGGAATTTTGGTAAAATTACGCCTTGTTTCCAGGCGTCGAACATACGTGCTAATTAGAATTTAGCCAAACCCCAAAATGTCAATAATGCTGCAGACGTATCCTTCCCCTATCACCTGTAGACCGGATAAGACTCAGACTCGGTTTTATTGAGTTTGTTCATGAGGGGTAATGTTAAGTGCAACAATTAAATAAATTAAATGGTATATCCTTTAAAATAAATATACTGTCAGAAATATTAACATCCGAAATTAATCGCTATCCTCACGCTATACGACTGCTCCAAACTTGGTATGCCTAGATCACTAAGGTGGTGCTTAACATTCATAATGCTTTGGTTCCATTTGTAACGGATACTAATTTATCATGCCGATATGCACTTTTCTGCCCAATAAAGGGGTGACCTATTAAAAGTTGCTTTAATTAGGCACTGTCCAATAAAGCATATCAATGCGGAATCCCTCGGCGTTTATTGTACGTAACGTCATCTGACGTCATGCAGACATACAAAAAACAACAACATGGCGACGTCCTCGATAAGCGTACCATTCTGAGAAATATGTAATAATAGTAATTCATACAGAAAATATGGATAATCTACATGATAAATAGAATATTATGTCAGTGCCTTATTAGGCTCGGCACGAAAACGAAGAATGGCTCGGCAGAGCCTCGCCATTCTTCGTTTTCTAAGCCTCGCCTAATAAACTTGATAGTTAAAGGCACTGACAATATTCTCTATATAACGTATACAATTAAGTTATCAAGAAACGAAGGTGAAATCGTAATTGGAAAAACTTCTATTTACCTATGTCGATGGTGTTACTAAAGGTTTTGTTTTATTCGAAACAAGCAAAAGGATATAACTGAACAACTACAAACAGCGAAGAAATTATGCGTGCACGTGACATTGAATCCAAAACCTTACTGCAAATCTCAATCAAATCGAAGACCGCACAACCGCCGTTCAACAATTCGGTTTTATAAGATGATAAAGCGAAAGGATAACTGTTGTATGCATGAAGCACTGTCGCGTTTGCCTTTAATATACATTCCTGTTTTGTCTTTTTTTATTCAGTTCGTCTATGCAAAATACGGCCATCTCGCATGGTAGCCATAAATCGCCATCTGTAAGAATACAGAGAGCCAGACGTTGTTAAAATGTTCTTGTTTGATCTATGTTTCAACGTAAATTAATAACATTTTGAGGTCAAACAATAAATTACTACCTGTCTACTATGTTGAATCTTACCATTTAAATCCAGGGGAGGGAAATGCCTTCACAGAAACCCGAAATCGTATTAGTTCCCCTTCATTCACCGTCAGCCTTTTCATCGGCTTGACAAATATTGGTTTGATTGGTACTTCGTTGGTTAATTCCAGGACGGCTAAACATATAGAAAGGCGTGTTTTTATTCATAATTATACTTGGTAGTTTTTAAAACCTCTGTTAAAAAGACGCATGCGTATTTTATTTACTATTAGATAAGTACAATTCGATTGCAGGGTATTTTATGCACATTAATAACACTATTGGTACACTGTTATAGTTATCATAATTTAATTGTTATAGTTTGGTGCACCCTAGAACCCCAACAGCCTTTTTGCCAACCCGTTTGTGTTTGTAATGGCACATGCCTTGCTTTTTACTACCTGTTGTTTATTATTGGTTGACTGTATTCTGTGAAAGCTACATTTCCTGTTCGACTTGTATACCTACTTTTATCATGTTATCATATCGTAGTCGTCTTATGATATCATAGTCGTGTTATCATATCGTAGTCGTGTTATCATATCGTAGTCGTGCATATCATAGTCGTGTTATCATATCGTAGTCGTGTTATCATATCATAATCGTGTTATCAATTTATAGTCGTGTAATCATACCGTAGTCGTGTTATCATATCGTAGTCGTGTTATCGTAGTTGTGTTATCGTAGCCGTCCTGTCGTATCGTAGTCATGTTATCATATCGTAGTCGTGTTATCATATCGTTATCGTGTTATCATATCGTAGTCGTTTTATCGTAGTCGTGTAATCGTAGTCGTGCTATCATATCGTAGTCGTGTTATCATATCGTAGTCGTGTTATCATATCGTAGTCGTGATCCAGCTTCTGTTATATCTAGGGTGTGTTTGTTGAGCGTATGACCTAAAACTAAGGTGTGGCGGAGCTGTGGTACGCTCTCGTTAGACATATCCTCGACTTCATATTCTCTTTCCTTACATGTGAACAGAGATTCGGGAATATTTAATTGAATCTGAATGACTTATTCGAATATTCTAAAATAGTTACATTAACAATCATCGTCGTAATGCCTCGTCCGTCGGATGGGGACGTAAACCGGGCGGTCCCGTGTATCGGTCTATCCTCCGAGCACGTTAAAGAACCATAGGAATCTATTCGATAATAGAGAGTAGGGCAGGTTCCCGGATTCCTATGTATCCTTCCCCTCTCTCTGGGGCGGCTCTAAATAACCTATACTGTGTTGGTGAGCCGTTAAACAACATGCAATTCGTCGTAATGCTCAATTGAGTTGGAGTTGCGTTTCTTTGCACATACAGTTCGTGTTTGTTTCATGTGTTACTTCAATGTGTTTTTGACATATTCCGGATTTTTCATGTAGGTAAAAAAGTAGTTTTTCGTCAGAATAATTCTATAAACACTGCTGAACAAAATAAAGCTAACACATAAAACCCATGTCAATTCCATAGTAGAGATACGAAGTCATGTATGTTCGGGATCATTGATAAAGTGACATTAATATGCTACAAAGTCATTATTTTTGTAAACAAATGTTGGGAAAATACTTTTATAAGTTATTGAAAATAGTTCCCATTTCAATGAAAAGGGAGGTATTTTTAAATGATGAATTTTAAACTTGTTTGTTGGAGAATAACAATGTTTTGTGATCACATAAAATGATTTTAGCGATTTTTAAACAATGACAATGACATAATGGTCAGTTCTTGTCAATGAAAAACATTAAATTTGTTCAAAGCAATACGTTTTCTAACAAAGTAAGCTGCTTTTATTATATGGGAGGTAATTATGATAATTGGCTTAAAATATAATAAAATAGCACAATTTTTGGAAAATCACACCGTTGTCTAGCATTTCTAAAACAACTAGACCATGACCTTTACCATCTTTGAAAGTTTCATTCAAATCCGACCATAAATTTCTGAGATCTAGCGCGAACAAGATTTTCATCATGACGTCACTGGCGGCCATCTTGGATGACGTCATGACCCCAAAAGCTTCGCGGCACTATTCCAGAATGAGCTCTATCACTGTGTAAACTTTAGAGGCCGTGCGACCAGTCTTACTATGAAAAGTGGCGGTGAGAAGAATAAAGTCAAAATCTTGCCGAACAACAACAATAGGTCTTTCCACTGGAAGGTGGAAAGCCCTAATTACATAATGTTTTAATATATATCCCTAAAGTGTCGCGCAAAAATTATTTTGTTCAGTATAGTATAATCATGAGCTGCGTGCAACTTACGTTCAATCTGAAGGTAGCACGACGTGTATATCTTTCCCTGTGTAGTGCGGACCTCGCACATGTAGTTAGCGGTGTCAGATTCTTCAGCACGAGTAATCTCTAAACTAAGAATTCCATGATGGTTCTGAAATGTACAGATTTCAAAATACTTATACAAAGTAATACTTATACAAAGTAATAATAAAGTAATATAACATTAATAATTGTCTTTTCTATTAATAATTGTCTTTTCTATAGATGAGGGCTGGCGTGGCGCAGTCACCGGAGCCCCCGGGTTCAATCCTCCGTGGTGCCACTGAGTTTCGTCGGTGTGTTCTTGGGCAAGACACTTTCCCTTAGCCTCGTCCGTCGAATGGGGACGTAAACCGGGCGGTCCCGTGTATCGGTCTATCCCACGAGCACGTTAAAGAACCATAGGAATCTATTCGATAATAAGAGTATGGCACGGTTCCCGGATTCCTATGTATCTTTCCCCTCTCTCTGGGGCGGCTCTAAATAACCTATACTGTGTTGATGAGCCGTTAAACAACATTCAATTCTTTTCTATAGATAGAAAGGTGCTTAATTTGATGTATAGAAATCCGTTCAACTGTTTTAATTAATTTAATAATTAAAAAGTTCATAACATGTCTTTACATCCGATTAAGTACAATAATCATTTTAATTCATTTATATATATTTCTAAACAAAAAAACAGCTAGCAATTACGTAAAAAATCAGTAATTATCATTTCTGAAACTGTTAAAATAAACAACTCATCTAATAGAGGCGTGTACGATATATTATGTATGCCTTACCTCGAGTTGTCATGTATATGTATGACTGAGTGAATAAAAATGTTTTATTTGTATTTGAAACGATGAAGCATAAAGATGAAACTATTTGATAAAACATGTATGTTTTATTGTTTCATTGTCTGACACATCTCGATATATTTTGATATTTAGGCCAAAGTGAGAAACGTAATGAAACGATTAGGAACTAACATCTGTATACATTGGTAGAGTTATGTGATCATATGAAAACTCTAATGTTTTACGATAATAGTACAACTGTGCTCCTTTCTTTATGAAAGACAAATATCAAACGATTTTATTATTGCAAATTTCGAAATCTTCCCAGCGTACGGAGAAATTAAGTCTCAAATGAGACACCAAATGTGGATTTGCTCCGTCAAACTGGCTCAAGTTATGTCTTGTGACACGGAAATACAATGTTTTATATGTTAGAATGTTCGTGTATGATATAATAAACAAAAATACAGCCCGCTCAGATTTCACAGATTCACAACATAAGTAAGTAATAGTAAGTAATATTGTACAGTTACATTTACAAATATTATACAACATTGTTATTTGATATCCTGCCATCATAGGCATATGAGACACTGTAAAACACAATAGTACGTATTAAAACATAATAAAAGTTACAAATGTATTGCGTTAAAATATATATTCAATATTTTACAAATTATTATTTAGTATTCGTTGACATATAATTAAAATGACGACTACAATTAAATTTCGAACTTTCATTTAAAAAACAAACAAAAACAAATGAAACATATTCCTTATATATAGATTTGATTTTATAATACAGATATGCATATTTACAATGCTAAAGAGCGACGTTTAAACATTTTTAAAAGTGCATTAGCTAATGTTTGCTGTAATACATCACAGTTCATTAAAAATATTAATTTTTCAGTTGATGAAAACAGAAAAAAAACGTTTTCAGCTTGATTTGCTCCCTTAAAAAGTTCCTATCTAATATCTGAATAAAACTCGCTGTCAATCAAAAAATGACTTTCGTCCTCGATTGTTGACTTATTACAATATTTACAAACTCGTTCAGGGACAGGTTTTTTCGGTCGAGTATATCTCCCTGTTTCATTTGCTAAGGGAAGATTACAACTTCTAAATTGTGCAAGAATGCGTCGGTGGCCTCTGCTCATATTGCAATTTACATAATATTCTGTTTTATACACACTTTTATAGAGTCTGTACGTTCTAAGTTTATTTCCATTCTGATTATTTCTTCCATCACTTTGTAATTGTTCATACCATGCACGTCTATCTGTTTGGATTAAATGGTCATGTACTTTGCTCAGACATTTCTTGATGTTGGGGTTCTCAATTAACATATGTTCTGATGTTCCTGTGTTCTCTATAAATCGGAGCATTATACTTTCCCAGGACTTGGGTTTATTACACGACCAATTGTGAACTTGTCGTACTACTCTATTGCTTGGCATATTTCTTAATCTATTCCACAGTCGTCCTGTTTCAGATTTTTGCTTGATCTAACAAGAGTCCCATCCCAGATCTCCCCTCGATGAAACGTTTGAACAATATTTGGTTACCCCTAAACATATCTTCCCGCCTTATTTAAGACTGTTTCAATTACTTTATATTTATTTTGTCCCCATATGCCAGATCCATAGAATAGTACCGGTTCAACAACAGACTCAATCAGTTTAGTATACACACAAAATGTCATTCCACCAGCACAAAGAAATTTGGTATAAATAGCTGCTAGTACTCTGCTTGCTGATTTTGCAACCTCTTTAACTGTCAAATTCATATCAAGATTTTCATTGAACCAGAAACCAAGGTACTTATAGCTATGTTCCATGTTTATATCTTTGTTATCACATTTGAAATTAAAACATGATTTATTTCTACATTTTTGCCTGAAATGTAATACCTTAGTTTTTGTTTCATTTACAGACATACCCCATTTTTTACACCATTCACTTATTTTTTCTAGCATTTTTTGCATATCTAATTCAGTTTCCGCTAAAATAGCAACATCATCTGCGTAAAGCAATATGGCTACTGTAAGTTCATCAGACATAGTGACACCCAGATTTGGACTCTTTATTTCCTTGGCTAGATCATTTATATAAATGGAGAATAGTGTTGAAGATAGTACACAGCCTTGCTTAACACCTTGTTTAACATCAAACCAATCTGATTCATAATCATTTACTCTTACAGTACATGAGACATCTACATACATCGATTGAACAGCTTTTAATATTTTACCATGTATACCTAATGTCATCATTTTGTACCATAGTCAGTCCCGTTGTATATTATCAAATGCTCTTTTGGCATCAACAAAACATACGAATGTATCCTTGTTTGCTAATTTTCTATTATTTATAATTGTATAAAGTGTATAAATATGGTCCATACAACTCCTGCCTTTCCTGGATCCATTTTGTTCATCACATAATAAATTGTTCGTTTCAATCCACTGTGTGAGCATTTTGTTCAAAACACAAGCATATATTTTGCAGGGTACATACAGTAACGTTAGAGGCCGGTAGTTCAACGGAAGGGTAGGGTCATCTCCCTTAAATACCAGACTGATTATACCTTTTGTCCATTCCGTTGGTACTACACACAGTTCGAACGCATAACTTATAATTTTGAACAGTAAGTCCACACAGGTATCATTACGTAGTATTTCAGCCGGAATAAGATCAACCCCTACAGCCTTTCTCAACTTTGCATTATAAATAGAAAGTCTTACCTCCTCTCTAGTTATTGAATTATTTAAAAAAAGTACAATCAGATTCAGGGAAAACAGGGTCATCTGGATGCTTAGTAATATTTATTATTTCCTCTAAATGTGTATCATCAAAATAAGAATCCGTTGGTGTTTCATTAAACAATTGTTCAAAGTCTATTTTCCATTTACTCAATACACTTTGTTTATCGTTTTTAATTTGGCCATTTTCACATTTTGTTTCGCAAGGAATACTACATTTTCTGTCATTTGCTAACCCTAATTTCCCTATTTTGGTCCAAAAGCCTCTTGTATTTTCAGTGCTCTTCAGCTCTTCCTCGAGTTTATTTTGTTCATCTATTTGAAACTTCCGTTTATATTTCCTACTGCATTTATCAAATGCTTTTCGTGCTATACAAAACTCCGTTCTTAATGTTCGTTTACTTGCATTACATGTTTTACACGATAACCATGTTTTTTCACACCAACATGCCTTATCCCAAAGATGTTGAAGTTCTGAATTCCAGTATGGTTTCGATGTTGTTTTATGGAGTTTAAGTACTGTATTTGACGTCCTTCTGGGCTTCAGTTTCTCGTGCATTTCTTTATTAAGTAAATTAACAAATTCCAAATATGCCGCCTTAACACCATTTTCTTTCTTTATATGATCTGCTATTCTTATCATACACTCTGATATCATGGACAATGAGTTTTCACAATTCAAAAACGACACAGGTATGTCACTGACCACGTACTGCTTCTTACATATCGGGTTTGGTTCAATTATAAAATTATCGTTGTTGTATTCATTTGCATGTATATAATAGAATGCTCAGAGGATTTAGAGTGTCCTTGAAGGTTAAGGTCATTTATAACCGATGACATTGCAAGCACTTTAAAAGATCGATAGTTCTGAAGTTGCTCATGTGGCACTATAAAGTAATTGACAACAGAGTTGCCGTTTATACCGATATTCGTAAAATTGTCTTCACCAAGTCTACGGTTCACTATACACATATTTGTATCCACCAAAAAATTGATCAATAAATGCCCATATGGATTCACCTTTTCATCTAGTATCCGTCTTGGTTGGACAAAATCTACACCTTCTATGTAGTCACATTCATCACCAATCCTCGAGTTAAAATCACCGCATATAATTAAATTTCCTTCATTTTGGTATTCGTATACTTTTAACATCAATTCAGAATAAAACTGTTCAGCGTCATATCTTCTGCTCGACCCCTCTGGAGGTAGGTAACAAATGCAAATAGTAAATTTGTGGTCTGTTTCAATATGTTGGAATTTTAACCACATGACATCTTCCATTAGCGTATCAACAGTAATGTTTTTTTTTTATAAAAGCCGCTACACCACATGATCCTCTCTAGGCTTTAACGTGAACCGACTTTCTATTATTTCCAACCCATTCATATCCATTAAGATTTATAGTTTCATCATTCTTTAAAAACGTTTCACAGATTCCAAATATATCGAAATCGTAATGTTTAATAATTTCTTGTTTAATATTAGCATCGCTGTTAGATTTTAGAGACCATCCTCCCACATTCCATGCTGCAACCGTTATACGCCCCTAACGATGGTTTACTAATTTTCGCACGATTTTGCCGTTACCAGACACAAAATACTTTTCAGCCCTACCTATTTCTTTAAGGACAGTGTACATGTTCGATGTGTTAACTCTCGACTCTAGACTTCTGTCGTTTTCCACATATACTCTTTCATAACCAGGCACATTTCTCAGTTTTGCTTTGTTTTTTATAATCTTGGTTTTCTGCTCTACGTTTTCCACTTTAGCGATTATTACCCCCGGTCTCTGTCCTGATGTTGATTTACGTTCACATTGTACTACCTTAACATCTGACAATTTGAGTCCATCTCTTATTAATTTGTTAACCAAGTTCATTGTAATGCTTTATCTGTGTTTTCGTTCTGGTCCGATTTCAATTTTTTTATAACAATGTTTAGGTCAATGCTTGGTTCCTTAGATTAGTAGGTAAAGTAGTGTTACCAGACATATATATGGCATGCTCAGTCGTATACTACCGTTATTATTAGTGTTACCAGACATATATATGACATGCTCAGTCGTATACTACCGTTATTATTAGTATTAGCGATATAGTTAATGGATATTGCCACAGTAAGTTAACATGTCCAGACAAATATTTGTTTTCGTGTATTAGCCATTTGATGACTTACAAAACGTTACAATATACTGCACCTAAAGTTCCACAGGCACCGTTTAAAATGCATATTGTTATATATTTTTATATTTAAATCAATAAAGTGAATTGAATGGTAAAATAACTAAAATAAAAAAAGCTATGAAAAAGAAATACTTGTAAAAACAACAGGTGTATTTCCCTTCAAGATGGAGTTACCTCCCCTTCATGTTAATTGTGTCATGTTAATTGTGCCCTATAGATGGCGCTCCACGCTGATGACGTAGATGTTGCCATGCGGAAATTTCCCTGTTAAGGTACAGATGTGAGTTATCATATACCTATATGGATTTATCATATAACTATTCTGACACAAATAACATTGATAAATGTTCGTATTAATAATCAAGACAGAGTGACAGAGCGGTGCATTGATTGTATGTTTTGACCTCTGTTTTATACGGTGCAAAGATCACATGTGAGAAAAATAATTTATCTCACGACCTATTATCACGTGGCCACGACTTATTATCTCGTGGCCACGACTTATTTATCTCGTGGTCACGACTTATTATCTCGTGGCCACGACTTATTTATCTCGTGGCCACGACTTATTTTTCTCGTGTCCACGACTTATTATCTCGTGGCCAGGACTTATTTATCTCGTGGTCACGACTTATTATCTCGTGGCCACGACTTCTTTATCTCGAGGCCACGACATAATTAGCCAATCAGAAGTGCTGAAAAAATCACTAGAAATCGCGGAATTGCGGAAGCAGGGGGTGATCGGATTTCGAGTGGGTTAGGAGGAGTGGCGTGGGTGGTGGGGGTTGTGGGTAGTGGGGAACATAGCTATAAGTCTATGAATAGACCAAAACAACACAGAAATATGTAAAAAAAAAAAAAAATAGATTTCGAGTGGGTTTTACGTGGGGGTTGGGGGAGTGGGGGAGGGCAACATAGCTATAAGTCTATGAATGGACCAAAAAAACAACAGAACTATGTAAAAAAAAAAAAACAGGTTTCGCGTGGATTAGGCGGGGTTGGGGTGAGGGTGGGGGCGGGTAAGGGGGGAAACATAGCTATAAGTCTGTGAATAGACCAAAACTACACATATATATGTAAAACAAACACCCATCGGGTTCGAGTGGGTTAGGCGGGGTGGGTGAGGGGGTGGGGGAGGGGGGCAGGCAACATAGCTATAAGTCTATGAATGGACCAAAAACAAATCAGCAATATGTAAAAAAACAAAAAAATGGGCGTAGCCGGACTTAATAACTCGTGGCCACGAGATAAATTATTTTTCTCACATGTCACGTCTTTGCCACCGTAGTTTTAAGCCTTATCCGAAGGACTAATAACGTGAGATATTTCGATAATTAGTAAAAGTAGATATAAAAGTCTACGTTGTTGTAAACATTTATATACAGACTTGCACAACGTCTCACACCACAATTAATTTTCCATAGGGTCCCATTGTAATGTTTTTGTACGTGGCATCGAGATAAACAAAATTTACAACATTTATTTATGCTTAAATTCGTCATTGATCCAATATTTGCAATTTAAAACACAATTAACAAATATTTATCAGATTGAACTTTAATTTCACCCATAAAAATTTAGAAAAAAAAACACTACCCCTTAGTGATTAGACCCATGATGTGTAAAATGAGGCAGAATTAGCTAGAAATCTTATATCAACATGCATTTTTCTGTGATCTCTTCCTAAAATGCTGTAGATTTAGAACCTGGTAAAAATAAATCAATGTTTCCCGTAAAATGTAGAAAAGCGGACTTTTTTTTTTTAATCTACCTCCTTCATCTGTCAGGCATGAGTATTCAAGGGAGATAATAGAGGCATGAGTATTCAAGGGAGATAATAGTGGTATACAGAAAGGAAAAAGAAACGCATAATCAAAAATTTGCCTATACTACGCTATCATGTACACATAATTCCACGTAATATTCCAGATATACCTCAATGTGTTTTGTACAAAAAAAGGGCTACAACTAACTACAGAAAGGACAATTCTGTCATGTAGTAGACATGTTAAACAAAGTATACTTTGTTACACGAAATTCGTAAATGTTGAAGTTTCGCTTGAAAAGGTCGAGCCATTTCAGTATTGTGTTAAATGTTAAGAGACTACCTTGGTGTGTTCGGTGTTATTTAAATCTCTTTCCGAAAAGACAGGCCAAATGCATTCGATCATAAGTAGCATATTAAACATACAACATATAGCAGAAATACCCAGTATGCGTTTCTTTTTCCTTTCAGTATATATATCGCTTAAGAAACCGACAATCACCTATACGTACCCGT
Organism: Cyrtodaria siliqua; assembly: GCA_037043455.1. Classification (NCBI taxonomy): domain Eukaryota; kingdom Metazoa; phylum Mollusca; class Bivalvia; order Adapedonta; family Hiatellidae; genus Cyrtodaria; species Cyrtodaria siliqua. The sequence goes on along the minus strand of JAWPHD010009815.1, from coordinate 70,724 downwards.
ATAAAGTATTTTCTGCCCTCAAATATTTCCTTGTTGTTTTTATACCATCTCACTTTAAATGGCGGTATTCCTTTCACGAGACAGTTTAAGCTGGCGGATGACCCTTCCACGGCACACTTGTTCTTTAAATGCGCAGTAAAGTCCAGCGTTTGGTCGTCGTCTATCTTCCACTTGATGAGGAATTTTCTCATTGTTTCACAGTCAACGAAACCATTGATTAATGTATCAGCTTCGTTCTGTGTTTCATCTGCTATTCTTGCTTTTATTTGGTCCACCAAAGTGTATTCCTTGGTCTTAGCCAACGGTAGATATTCTTCTTCTACCGCTTCTGCGTTACAAAGTCATAAAGGTTATAATAGTGTAAATGAGTCTCCATTGCCCTTCCATAGTAAAGTTAGAATGTTGACAACCTGTTAAAAACTCAAACCTCGTTAGAATTCTGGGAAACTTACTTTATCATGCAAATAAACATTTCTGCTATTAAACTTCAACAAGGAAATAGGGGGTTTAATACCTTCTAAGAAACATTTCTTCAGTTGTATACTAACACCGGGTCAAAGGTCAACACTATTTTTACCCCTTGCAATTTCATACCCTGTCTACTTTTACTTCGCAAATTTATATCAAAAACTGTCAAAAACATGATGAGCTGCATTTTTCAAATATCAACAACATGTCCAGAATACAGTTACAGCCAAAAAATAACAGGAAACTGCACTAAAAAAAGTTTTTAAAGAAAAAAAGATTAGCGCCCTTTAATACAGAACTACTTTCGATGCACCATGCGAGCACATCCTGTTGATTTAGTGTAATTAGACCTAAAAACATCCAAATGAATTGTTTCAATTCAGTTAGTATTACTGATTTAGTCTCTGTCAACTGTATTAGCTTATACAGAAAAAATAGCTTAAATACTCATTATAATTCATACACTGTTGAGCTTTATAAAATGAAATATATAAAATTATATGGAAACTATAATAGTTTATGTTTCATAGCAGGACAATTCCATTAATCAATAAAATGTTATGTGGCAGCTATATTTCAGATTACCTTGAACAAACAGTTTTGCATCACATGACGACCATCCAGCTTTGTTTTTGATTTTACAATTATATATGGCGGCGTCGCGAATCTTGACCTCCTTTATTTCTAACGTATTGCGACCGTCGATGCCTGGCACTATCGTTATCCGACCCTGTCGTGAGTCTTCTTTGTCAATTGGAATATCATTTCGAAACCTGGTGAAAGCGGAACATTTTAACATAAACTGTATGAACTAATTGTGAACATAACACTAGACAAGTATCCGGAGCATATAAAAAGGTCGACAATTGGCATATTTCGTTTAACAAAGCCTTTTATTTTATATAAATGCATGTGTTATATGCATGTATTGCTGTTATATATATTAAGCTTACACAGTTGCACAAGTATGCCTTAATACATTGGCTCTTTCCTTAACAATACGTTTACAGGTAATTAGTTTGATGTTTTATTATCTATCTATCAATAAGATATACTAGTACCTTAATTTTCCTACAGTTGAACACAAAACCCTGTATTACTTCTAGAGGTTTTCTGAATCTGTGTCACTATACTACTAAAAATAGATTTCTTTATCACTATTCGACTTCATGTGACGTCGTTGACTACCTATACTATACCGTACTAAACTATTTTACGAGCTTTCTTTTAAAGGTATATAATAAAAGGATCATTACTAGAGTACGTATTCTGGAAGTTGCATCTCCTCTTGTGGATATGTCATATCTCCGGGATCACACTCGAGGTTAAAGCCTCCCGTGAGATGGATCACACTCGAGGATAAAGCCTCTCGTGAGATGGATCACACTCGAGGTTAAAGCCTCTCGTGAGATGGATCACACTCGAGGATAAAGCCTCTCGTGAGATGGATCACACTCGAGGTTAAAGCCTCTCGTGAGATGGATCACACTCGAGGATAAAGCCTCTCGTGAGATGGATCACACTCGAGGTTAAAGCCTCCCGTGAGATCCTGCAGATATGGTATGTCCACTCGAGATGATACAAACTTCCAGATCAAGTTACTCTAGTAATACTCCTATTGTATCATGGTGACAATCTACTTATCGTATGATATTGATCAAACAAGAAAAATACAATTTTTCAATAAAGTCATTGCTCGGAGTTTTGTTTTCAATAGATCTATAATATCATTTCACTCACCATTTCACCTCCGGCTCAGGTTTACCAGAGATCTTGCATTGAAAGACCACGTTTTCATCTTCGACAGCTACAATATTCTCGAGCATCTCTACAAAGCATGGTGGTTCGTCTTGCTCAGTTTCATTCTCTTCTGCAATGGTTTGTAATGTTAATTTGTTCTTTACTTCGAATTTGGAAACCAAAAAATTGGATTCAAATTATCCTCTAACAAATGCATATTGACGTATTGACTAACGTTCTAATTATAGACAGTGGATTTTGTTTTGTTTTGTTTAAATATATAAAATTATGCTTTAAATCAGGTTATGTTGAGAGAGTTTATCTTTGAACCGCCACGGTTAAAAACTGGCATTGGTCGCAACAAAAAATCTCGCGTATACAGAGATATGCTAGCTGTTGTTAGGAAAGAAAATATAATAATGCTAATAGTGAATTATGCTACACGTGCATTAAATGGCATTTCGAAGTAATCAACATCACTAGCGCTGAATTTGTAAACAAACAAGCATAAACATATCCATTGAATATAGTCCTTTCATATCCATTGAATATAGTCCTTTCATATCCATTGAATATAGTCCTTTCATATCCATTGAATATAGTCTTTTCATATCCATTGAATATAGTCCTTTCAATGCCTACCTATGACTTTCACTTCACAAGTTGCCGATGACTTCCCATAGCTGTTAGACAGTTCGAATCTCCATTCACCACCATCTTCCGGTCGAGCGGCATCAGTAGATATACTGTATATGCAAACGTCCGGCTTGTCAGTGGGTCCCATTGTGTTGTGATATCAAACTGTTATTATAAACAAAGATCTCATAAAAGCAGGTATAAATGTCAGGAATAGAAGCTTTCACAGAACGCCAAAACCAAAAATACTCATTAAAACGAACAACAGTTACGATGTTAATAAAATGCAAGGGATGTGACATGACAAACACAAACGGACTGACAATAGGGATACCGTTTTGGTAGTAGAGAAGTAGCAAACGTAAACGACGTTTTCCCGTTACATTCTTACAATCACAGACAAAGACGCAGATTTATTCACCTCTTGATTGATAAATTTTGATCGATCCATCTCCTCGTACACTTAAGAATCATTTCAAGACTTAAGAATCATTTCAAGATATACAATGAGTCATTGTTAAATAGTAAAAGTAGATTATAGTCAAACAGGAAATGTAGCATTCAAGGACCACAGTCAACCAGAAACACAGAAACACACAACCACTCCAAAGACGATTAAAAGGCATGATCATAAAAGGGTTGACAATAAACCTTGGAACGGCCATTGTCAAAACAAAACGCTATTGGGGGTGAAGGTGTGTTTAATCCATTTTAAATTGATTTTAACATATTTCAAAATGCATGTGTGATTAAATTCTTTGCAATTATCATAAATTAAGTCCTATTAAACATACATATTCAGATCTACATTAAAGATGTAGGTGTACAGATCAGACTACACCAATTACCAACCAATCAGCGGGCAGGGAAAAAGTTCCAGGTTAAATTCGGAGCTATTACGCAGAATCTCTTAATTTTGATTGGTTGTCAAGGTAAACAAACCAAAAAATCTTGCTAAAAAAATAATAAAATTCAACTTTTGAAGAGTACTTATAAAGGTTAAATCATACATTTGTGCAATGTATTCATAATGTGTTGCCTAATCAAAGAAAGAAGTATATTTTACATTTTCCTCATGTTTCTACATGCAAGTAGGTGGGTCAGCACCATCCAACCCAAACAGCTTTTTCAAAACATACTCAATGTATGGCTTCTGTATGTTTTTTTGATAAAACTAAGATAGGTCTTTCAAAACAAGTAATAAAAAATATAGCTTCCTATATTAGGGAACTCGGTACAGAGGTTAGAGCGATAAGTGAGGCCTATGGAAAATGAATTGGTGTAGTATGACCTACATAGACAATGCATATAAATATGTCGAAAACTTGTAGGAAACTCGAAATGTACATGGAATTTGTAGTTCTTTAACTTACGAGTTTTATGAGTGTGTATTGAGTATTTGTACAAGTAGGCAATGCATCGCAAAAAGCGTGAAAACTAAATGCATAACATGGTATAGTTACATAATAACACATAAATATACTAGCATAACAATCATCTCCAGTATAAGCCTGCCAGTCAGCAATAACTCGTAATCATTAGCTGGAACCATTCCAGACCAGGAATGCACTGTGTTGGCCTGATAACAAAAATACATCTATAATTATAATTCGCTTTCATATCAGCAAACTGATTTGTTTCTGAGTAGACTAACATGTGTGTTAATGTATCGTGTGTGGCTATATGGTTCATAATGCACTCTAATGATGCTAAGTAGTCTATACACCATAAGATCAGGTATAGGGAGCTGGGGAAAAGACAATCAAATACAAATTAAAACATTTGTATTTAGTCAATGGTTGAATATAAGTAATTAAATTAATTAAACATCATTGTTTTATTGTTTCATTTAACATTTTTCTGCAAGTACCAGCCATTCGATTATTATCTGCCTCTTGTGATTCTCACTTTTTGTCGTCCAATAACAGTGACGAATATGCTATTTTAAAGGGACACACGGCAATCTTTATTTTTTAAAAACTCACGGCGTCCCGCTAGTTTTTCTGCATATCTTGCATTTGTAATATTAATTATAATTGTAGTATTGAACAATTTGTTTTTGTATATTATTACTTTTTGATATTATTGCACCAATAATATATTAAAACTTATATTCTAATACACCCGCACTATATAGCCTAGTTTAAAATATCTCGTGTTATTGTATACTTTCATATTGTCCCGTTTAGTTCGCCTTGAGCTAAGTGTGCAATATTATACAATTATGGACTTTTCAGCTGTTATACATGATGTGATATGCACCAAAAAAATCATTATTGACCGAGGCGATAGCCGAGGTCAATAATGATTTTTTTGGTACATATCAACATCATGTATAACAGCTGAAAAGTCCATAACTGTTTTATTATATAACCCTCAATTTACAATTATATAAAACAGGTCAATATCAAAAAAAACAATTATATAAAACAGGTCAATATCAAAAAAAACAGGTCAATATCAAAAAAACAGGTCAATATCGCTAGATATTTTTTCTAAAAAATTACTTTTTAGCCAATGAAAACGCGTCTATTTATAGGTTATATAATAATATACAATTATGGACTTTTCAGCTGTTATACATGATGTGATATGCACCAAAAAAATCATTATTGACCGAGGCGATAGCCGAGGTCAATAATGATTTTTTGGTACATATCAACATCATGTATAACAGCTGAAAAGTCCATAACTGTTTTATTATATAACCCTCAATTTACAATTATATAAAACAGGTCAATAGGTTATTGAACTTGTATGGCTAAATATTACTTGGAACGAGTTGTTTTGGCAAAGGACGTCCTGCGCCAAAGCAACGAGTTCCAAGTAATATTTAGCCATACAAATTCAATAACCTTTTTATTGTTTACAAATTCAATAACCTATAATATTGAACGATATATCACTGTAATTTTTGCAACGTTAGGAGAATAAGCATTGCGCATTGCGCATTGTAACGTATGCAACGTTAGGAGCTTAAGCAAAGCAATGCGAAAGATTTCAGATGTGTGCGTTATTTTCACATTTTAGGGGTATTAGAAGAGAAATAGAACATCGTTTACGGTGAATTATCTATAATATATCACGGTTTGTCGTTCAATTATAAACAATAATTTCACTCGCACTTCGGGCTCGTGAAATTATTGTTTATAATTGAACTCCAAACCGTGATATATTAAACGATAATTCACAGAAAACGATGTTCTATTTCTTAAGTATAATAAGAAGAAATAGTGAGTACTTAAAATTTGACTTAGTTAAATGTAACCAGGGTAAAAGTAAAAATGATACTGGATATATAAATCGAGACACCCATTTCAAACACTTCAAGATTGCCGTGTGTCCCTTTAAAATAGGCGTAAAATAGCAGTCAATTGTAACACCAAACCTGCGACAAGAGGCCCACAGCTCGTACCAGTTGGGATACAAATAATGTGTCTATAAACAGTAACGCCCCAACGAATTTTTTTCTAAAGCATATGACTGCATGTATAACTTCTGTTTGTATTAGCCATTTGGCAAACTCGTTTCTGTAAGCTGTAGAATCAATTAATTATATCAGCAGGTGTATAACAAGTGTTTCTAAAGTCGCTGTAGACAAGGTTATGCGAGGATTCGACTGTGAAGTTTTGCGTATTTCTGAAGCGCTTTTAATACATCAGCATGTATGTATTAATGAAAGCAATAGCTCGCAACTGAAAACAGCATTTTGAAGTGTTGCCTATATAAGTATGTATTCTGTCTTAGGTGTCTTTTTGGACAACTGAACATTTTATGCCAAATATGTTATGATGGTGATATATCACACTTGACTTTCACAGAGCGGACATTAAGACACAGTTGCAACGGAGAGGGTATGATGGGAAGTTTGTTGAGACAGAACTAAAGAAAGTAGATGCAAAACAACGAGATAAATTGTTACATTACAACAGCGTTAAAAAAGAAACCAAGAGAGTCCTGACGTTCTCTAGAGCATTACCAACTATAGGTCGAATTCTGCGAAAACACCTACCTACGCTTCATACTTCCAACACAATGAAAGCTATCTTCCCGGAACCACCAATAATAGCGTTTCGAAGGGACAGTAACTTGCAAGACATACTGGTACACAAGAAGCACAATAGGCAGTTCTTTAAGGAGCCCAACACATGCCGCCCATGTGGAGCGAAGCGATGTTGGATATGCTCGTACATCATGGAGTCTGACACGTAAACGGAAATACATACAAAATGAGGAACTTGATCACCTGCAAATCAACCAATGTAGTTTATGCAGTGTACTGTATGTGTTGCCAGGGATACATCTTGGGAGAGATGGGCGATATCCTGTATCAGAGACATTTGCTGAACATATCCCGAATACGAACACAGTACAACGATCCGGTGGCAGCACACTTTTACACAGATGGACACAGTATCAGTGATTTTAGAGTGATGCGTTTTGAGAAACTGAATGGGGACGAGCAATACCGGAAAACCATTGAGCAGTTATGGAAGAGTAAGCTGCGAACATACCGGCCATATGGCGTCAATCTGAAGGAATAGCGCGACATTACACTCGACGTTATGACGCGCCCACTACGACGTCACGTCCGTTATACTTGTATACATTGAGTAGTAAATTAGCCCTGACGAAGTCCGAAAGCTTGGCGGAGTTAAAAAATTTAACATAGAGTTTTTATTTATATATATATATATATAGTACATGTACTTGTTTAAAATGCCTGGTCTAGTGGTAGAGCGTCGGACCCAGGATCGAAGGTCGCGGGTTCGATCATCGCCGTGTTCCTGAGCAAGACACGTTATCCGCATTTACTTAGTACTGATTTTACCCAAGAAGACATCGAGAGTGAATGAAATAAGTTCAGAGAACTTTAGTTGTAATCGATGTAAAATAAATACGTTTAAACTAAAAGGCCTGTTTGTGAATGGTTGCTTTCAGTGAATTCTTCACGTCTTGTTCGACCTGTTGAAACTACGTTAATATTACATGTAATTGCCTAAACCCCTAGAAATAATTAGTGATTAGCATTAAATGTGATTTCATTATTTGGGTGAATAAATATTCATGTGTTTCCGTAATCTGTGTTTTTCATTGGTTAATAATTTAAAATAGCATGCAGTATTCTAATATGATATTTTGGGCTGGATACAGACATTTTATCCAATACTGTATACAAATAATTGTATTTTTAATTTCATATATGAATAATTTTATCAAATGAAATCAATAAAATAAAATAGCGACATACACAGACGATTCCCTTTATACAGCAAACACAAGTTGTATTTTATTAATAGTATTTACTTGTATGATATTAAACTACATGACATTTTGTTATAATTTATAGAATACATTTTCGGACAGAGTTATGTCCCCCTATAACATAGAACGTATATAATACAGCAATGAATAAAAATGTGTAGAATTCTATTTCAGAATACGTTGAACAAGCTTATATTTAGTTACATCCAACCTATTTAATAGGATATGTCCCACTTAACTCACTTTCCTTTTATGATACGTTGGGCATACTAAATTTATACCGTCATGCATATTTTATGATAATTAGCATTCTGTTACTGTGTCCGTGCCAGTTTTATGACACGTGAGTTATTATATTATACTTAAATGCTTATTTTATGACACGTTAGTGTTATTTTACATTTACAGGGTTAGTTTATGACACATGGGTGTTATATTATATGTATGTGCCCCGTGTATGTTATATTTAAATGTTTATTTTGGGACACGTGTGTGTTATATTATATGTACTGGTTAGTATATGACACTTGACTGGGTGTTATATTATACTTAAATGCTTATTTTATGGCAGGTGGGTTTTGTATTATGCTATTAATAAAATGCATGAACGTGCCATGGCTAGTAAATAACACATGAGAATATAAAGTGAACTTGACTGCACACTTTTACACAGATGGAAACAGTATCAGTGATTATAGAGTGATGCGTTTTGAGAAACGTTTATAATAAATGAACCACAAGATAATCTCGTTGTTGCTCTACGCATTGTGTATTTCAGACAAGTCGGGTTTTTTCCCATTTAAAATCATAGCTATAAACTATAAGTAAATACACATGCCACAATCGGGAAAGTCTACTACTGGTAATAAAAGTATGAAAACACATACATACCTCGAGTTCAGTTACAAAACGGTGTCCGTTTGGACATGTTCCCAATTCTACTACGCTCTTCTATACACAGTTCTTGTCAAAGATTAATTCTGGCTGTTTGCCTATGGAATAAAATACTGTCTTTCATAACCAAGGTCAAATTATTTATTTTATATTATACGAACATATGACCAAGAAACAAGCTGTATATCCTTGTAGACTAAAAATCCAGGTATACTAAATGGTAATTTGCGGGAAGGTGGGATAAGAAACAACATACGTTGGATGCTAACATACTCGTAGACACTTAATTTACATTGCTCTGCTGTATTGAACGCTGATATCTATTAATTATTATACATGCAACCCACATAGCGAGGAGAAACAGGGGTAATAAAATAGATTTTCCTTGTAATGGTAAACTAGATTATCTATCTCTCTCTCTCTCTCTCTCTCTCTCTCTCATTCAACCCCGAACCACTTCAAATCCAATGTTATTTAACTTAACAGAAAGAAGTAACAATATATGTAGTGGGAATTATTTGGTCGATATCCACAACAATGATGTTTAAACAATCCAATATTTAAACTCCAAAATATCACAAATATTGTTTCCACTGTCATGTATTCATATCATAATGTTAAGGAAACAAATGTATACCAGCTTTTATAGCTTCTTTCTGAATCCTTTTCACATGTTTGTAACACATCTTCAAATGTCTGTATAATAAGAAATGTAAATTTTAAAACATTTGTGAATAAAATATTGTTTAAACTAACTTTTGTAATGTCCGTAACGTTTAGCTTATAAAACACACCCAATTACGTTCACAAACATTACACACTAAACATTATTGAATATTTACTAAATAAAAGCAAGATTGTTTGATGGAATTCAATCGCGGTACAACAAAAATATAATAAGTACCGCTTCGTGAGTTTGAACTAACAGCCTTGCACTCGCGGGTATTAGTAGTCAGCGCGCAATAGTCGACGACGTTCACAACTGAGCTAAGGGGCCATATATATATAACCTAATGCACTAATGGGTGTCACGTGATCAGCAGAAAATGTAGATAATGTGGGTCCCAAATAATAAATAAAACTTTTTTTTTCAAACTCACGAATATATTACTACAGACTTCTTTGGGTCTATGCTCATGTTTTCTGAATAAAAATCAGACAGTAATTTGGTTATGCTCAGTATCTGCTTACTTACGGACACTGTCCCTCTAAGGATTCGTATATAAGTTTCCTTATATAAACTGTCTGACAAATCGAAATATTCAGACAATATCGGAAGGGCCGAGATGGCCCTGGGCCTAAATTCATCAAATTTTTGAGCACCAGAATTAGACTCGGACTCAAAATTTCATTTTTTTGCAAACCCTATCAACACAGAATTGTGATTTTCAGACATTTTCTATTAAATTACCTTTGAAATTACTCGTTTCTGTAAGTAAATATAGTAATTTGCTTGTAAAATTGCTTTTATATGAAATTAAAAAAATCGAGATTTTGAGTCTGAGTCCGATTCTTGTGCTCAAAAGTTTGATGAATATTAGGCCAGTGCACGTCTGACTCTAAATCCAGAGCTCACGGGTTTGAGACTCTCTTGTGCCAATGGGTTACTAGTACTTAGATGTGTCTGTATACGCAAGACACTTCCCTTAGCCTCGCCCATTGGATGGTGACGTAAACCGGGCGATCCCGCATATCTGAGTCAACCCTATGAGCTTGTTAAAAAATAATAGGAATCTATTCGATATTAAGGGTAGGGCACTGTTCTTGGATGCTATGAATGAGTAAATTTAATTTATGAATTAATTACTGCACTGGAGCAAGGAAAGGTTTAAACTTTCACATTCTATACATGTTCTTAACTGAAAATAAACTAGATCAAGCATGATTGTAAAGTTATTCCATAAACATGAAGATTGTCATTTTTTAATATTTCGCACATGTTAACTGTTAGCATGCATCACCATTGAGTTGAGGCCCCGGGTTCATTCTTCCGTGGTGCCACTGAGTTCCGTCGGTGTGTTCTTGGGCAAGACACTTTCCCTCAGCCTCGTCCGTCGGATGGGGACGTAAACAGGGCGGTCTCGTGTATCGGTCTATACTCCGAGCACGTAAAAGTACCATAGGAATCTATTCGATAATAAGAGTAGGGCAGGTTCCCGGATTCCTATGTATCCTTCCCCTCTCTCTGGGGTGGCTCTAAATAACCTATACTGTGTTGATGAGCCGTTAAACAACATTCAATTCAATTCACCATTGAGTTTGCAGACGACTAGCGTGCGTTTCCATTTTGAAAAGCACACGTTATAAACATACAATTATTTGAACACAGCGAAAGTGATACAATTTTAGTGAAACTGGCAACTGTAGGTTACCCCCTTGTGCGAATGTTCTGGCTCATGATTTTGGCAAGGTCCCATGTCCTTTCTTGCTCCCGTCAATGTTATGCCGATATAATCACATACGTTTAGTAAATGTTCTGCCGAACGTTGTTTCGATGCTTATCACCTGTATAACATATGGTAATTATGCTATGTATATATACTGAAACAAAAAAAAAAGCAACTCGAGAATGAATTTTCGCTATATATTGTATATAACGCACACTTAATTCCACGTAATATTCCAAAAAATGTATAACATGTTTTGCAAAAAAAAAAAAAGGAAGACGAAACGGTTGCAGTCAGTAAGAGAAAGGTCAGAACTGTGACGTTGTAGACGTTTTAATCACAGTACACTTTGTAACAAGAAATTCATAAATGTTGAAGTTACTCTTTGAAAAATTGAACTATTTCAGTACTGCATTTAACGTAAAGTGTTTGTAAAATTTTGCATCCTATGTTTGCTCATATGTTTGAGCCAAACGCGTACTCTGTCAATAATGAAACTTTGAAGGAATACTATTTACTGTGTTATGTGCTGTTTTAATATTTTTTCCGAAAGGAAAGGTCTTACGTAGCCATGTACCATTCGATTAACAGCAACTTATTGTACACACAATATATAGCGGAAATTTCCGAGTTGCGTTTCTTTTTCCTTTCAATATGTATACACGTATGTATGCGTATGTATACAAATTCAGGTGAATTAGGTTTTAGGGTGCACCAACACAAAAAGGTTGTGAACAGTTCATGCCCATCCTCCATTTACATTAAGATAAAAATATGCAGAATGGGCCGAGAATCTTCTCACCTTCTGAAAACCAGTTGCTGCAGATTCTGTTGTTCACACTCCACTTGTGCTGGAGCCACAAGTCGGAATAACCTTGGTTGCAATCAAATAGGCATACATCAGTTGGAGTTCCCTATCTACATATGCCAACACTCGGGACCGTGGGATCTCATAATAAAAACGTGAGAAACGAAACAAAGTAAAATGGTTTAAAGGGACTAGAGGCGATTGTGAAAGGTGATTGTTACTGTTCCAAATACAAATGAAAATCTTCTGTTCACATGCATTGAAGTGAGCAGCACTTACCTTCGGTTTATTTATTGTTTTGATACGTTTAAATCTGGAAAACTCGACGACTGGCGTTTTTTTGTTGGTAAATCATAACCATTTTTTCATATAGGGTTCATATTGCTATCCTGTGTACGTATATCCATATAAACATTGCATCGTTATGTACGTATTTTTTCGGTCTAAGAGACGGTTCCAGGAGTTCATGTTAGAGGGTTGGGGCGTAAGGTTATGTCGTTTTTACGCTTATAACACGATTATGTAATATACAGGGTATGGTCTCATCGAGCTGGTTGAGTTAAATATCGAAATGTGCGTAGCCCATCAACACATCGAGGTGTTTAAATCAACCAACGAGATGAGACCATACTCTATTTGGTTTACCATAAGTCTACTACCATACTCTTTCGATAGCTGATAGTTAGAGTACACAAGTCATTCTTCACATGCGTTATTTTGTGATTTACAACTGTGCAAATACAAAGGAAATATTAGCGGCCATGCTACAACACATATTGTAGCACTTTTACATTTTCTCAGCTTGGGTATTTACTAGCTAATCTTTTACAAATACATGGCTGATACTGTCTGTCTGTACGTCTTAAAGCCCACCTGACCTCCCTGAATCCGCGCTTGGGTATTTACTAGCTAATCCTTTACAAATACATGGCTGATACTGTCTGTCTGTCTGTCTGTCTGTCTGTCTATCTGTCTCTGTCTGTCTGTACGTCTTAAAGCCCACCTGACCTCCCGTCCTTGCTACCGACATTTGGGTTAAGAGCCTTAATTTTCCTTCTTTGTTTAAAGGGACACATGGCAATCTTGATTTTTTAAAAACTCACGGCGTCCCGTTAGTTTTTCTGCATAAATTGCATTTGTTCAATCGTTAATATTAATTATAAGAATAGTATAAAACAAATTGTGTTTGCATATTATTAACTGCTGATTAAAGTGCACCAACAATATATTTAAACATATGGTAGAATAAGACAAAGAAAAGAAAACTCACAAAGTTATTTAATTATATGCCAGCAGGTTTAAAGTCAAAATGATACGGGATAAATAAAACGAGACGCAATTTTCAGTGCTTGATAAATACTTCAAGATTGCCGTGTGTCCCTTCAACTTAATAGCTCCTTAAATGACACTCTTATGAGCTAAAATGTAAAGCAGGGAAAGCTCATAAACCTTGAAATGATAACATCCGTCCAATTTGGATGATTGCCAATTTGAATGAGTCCAACTTTGGTAGCGTTGCTATGTCTGTACAATGGCGAGGACTGTGGGTGGGGAGACTTATAGTAGTATGTTGCAGAATGGCGAATGTGTGAGATTGACGTTACACAAAGGTTGCGTGACATGTGATGGTATTTCTATGGCAAAACGTCCATGCATGATTTTGTTAAAAAGATACAATTGGGAAACTGTACGATTTAGAGCCTTTCATCCGAGGTCACTCAGCATGCGTAGGCATAATACGAATTATTTCCCGGTGTCCAGCGAGCCGCTCTGCACTGCATCTTCTTAATATTTTTAATAGTTGGGCTCCAGTTTTTTAAACAGGGGATAACTTTTCAACATTATTATAGTATATGTGTGTGTGTATGTGGGGAAAGGGACGCAACTTTTAAATCTGAATTTATGGTGGGTGCAACTTTTCAACTTTTTTTTTTTTATGTAGTTGACAATAACAACAACAAAAAAGCATATGTCTGAATAATATCTCATATATAAGGGTATGCGTATCGGGTCAGACCTTCCACCCCTGGCCAACCCCACGTATCCGGCCCTGCGCATATGTTGTGGAAGGCCGGGGCTTATCATGGAAAACGCATTATAGTGGTGTAAGACGCCGGAATACATTATAAATACAAAAGACATTATAATTACAAAAGACGACAGTTGGCATATTACAAAATACATTATAATTACAAAAGACGACAGTTGGCATATAACAAAAGATATTATAATTACAAAAGAAGACAGTTGGCATATTACAAAAGACATTATTATTACAAAAGAAGACAGTTGGCATATTACAAAAGACATTATAATTACAAAAGACATTATATTTACAAAAGACATTATAATTACAAAAGACGACAGTTGGCATATTACAAAAGACATTATAATTACAAAAGACATTATATTTACAAAAGACATTATAATTACAAAAGACATTATAATTACAAATGACGACAGCTGGCGTATTACAAAGACATTATAATTACAAAAGACGACAGTTGGCACATTACAAAAGACATTATAATTACAAAAGACATTATATTTACAAAAGACATTATAATTACAAAAGACGACAATTGACATATTACAAAATACATTATAATTACAAAAGACATTATAATTACAAAAGAACACAGTTGGCATATTACAAAAGACATTATAATTACAAAAGACGACAGTTGGCATACTACAAAAGACATTTTAATTACAAAAGACATTATAATTACAAAAGACGACAGTTGGCGTATTACAAAGACATTATAATTACAAAAGAAGACAGTTGGCATATTACAAAGACATTATATTTACAAAAGACATTATAATTACAAAAGACATTATAATTACAAAAGACGACAGTTGGCGTATTACAAAGACATTATAATTACAAAAGACGACAGTTGGCATATTACAAAAGACATTATAATTACAAAAGACATTATATTTACAAAAGACATTATAATTACAAAAGACATTATAATTACAAAAGACGACAGTTGGCGTATTACAAAGACATAATAATTACAAAAGACCACAGATGGCATATTACAAAGACATTATATTTACAAAAGACATTATAATTACAAAAGACATTATAATTACAAAAGACGACAGTTGGCGTATTACAAAGACATTATAATTACAAAAGAAGACAGTTGACATATTACAAAAATCATTATAATTACAAAAGAAGACACTTGGCATATTACAAAAGACATTATAATTACAAAAGATGACATTTAGCATATTACAAAAGACATTATAATTACAAAAGACATTATAATCACAAAAGAAGACAGTTGGCATATTACAAAAGACATTATAATTACAAAGAAGACAGTTGGCATATTACAAAAGACATTATAATTACAAAATACATTATAATTACAAAAGAAGACAGTTGGCATATTCCAAAAGACATTATAATTACAAAAGACGACAGTTGGCATATTACAAAAGACATTATAATTACAAAAGACATTATATTTACAAAAGACATTATAATTACAAAAGACATTATAATTACAAAAGACGACAGCTGGCGTATTACAAAGACATTATAATTACAAAAGACGACAGTTGGCACATTACAAAAGACATTATAATTACAAAAGACATTATATTTACAAAAGACATTATAATTACAAAAGACGACAATTGACATATTACAAAATACATTATAATTACAAAAGACATTATAATTACAAAAGAACACAGTTGGCATATTACAAAAGACATTATAATTACAAAAGACGACAGTTGGCATACTACAAAAGACATTTTAATTACAAAAGACATTATAATTACAAAAGACGACAGTTGGCGTATTACAAAGACATTATAATTACAAAAGAAGACAGTTGGCATATTACAAAGACATTATATTTACAAAAGACATTATAATTACAAAAGACATTATAATTACAAAAGACGACAGTTGGCGTATTACAAAGACATTATAATTACAAAAGACGACAGTTGGCATATTACAAAAGACATTATAATTACAAAAGACATTATATTTACAAAAGACATTATAATTACAAAAGACATTATAATTACAAAAGACGACAGTTGGCGTATTACAAAGACATAATAATTACAAAAGACCACAGATGGCATATTACAAAGACATTATATTTACAAAAGACATTATAATTACAAAAGACATTATAATTACAAAAGACGACAGTTGGCGTATTACAAAGACATTATAATTACAAAAGAAGACAGTTGACATATTACAAAAATCATTATAATTACAAAAGAAGACAGTTGGCATATTACAAAAGACATTATAATTACAAAAGATGACATTTAGCATATTACAAAAGACATTATAATTACAAAAGACATTATAATCACAAAAGAAGACAGTTGGCATATTACAAAAGACATTATAATTACAAAGAAGACAGTTGGCATATTCCAAAAGACATTATAATTACAAAAGACGACAGTTGACATATTACAAAAGACATTATAATTACAGAATATATTATAATTACAAAAGAAGACAGTTGGCGTATTTACATTATATTTACAAAAGACATTATAATTACAAAAGACATTATAATTACAAAAGACGACAGTTGGCATATTACAAAAGACATTTTAATTACTAAAGACATTATAAATACTAAAGACGACAGTTGGCATATTACAAAAGACATTATAATTACAAAGAAGACAGTTGCCATATTACAAAAGACATTATAATTACAAAAGACGACAGCTGGCATATTACAAAAGACATTTTAATTACGAAAGACATTATAATTACTAAAGACGACAGTTGGCATATTACAAAAAACATTTTAATTACGAAGACATTATATTTACAAAAGACATTATAATTACAAAAGACATTATAATTACATCATACATTATATTTACAAAAGACATTATAATTACAAATGACATTATAATTACAAAAGAAGACAGTTGGCATATTCCAAAAGACATTATAATTACAAAAGAAGACAGTTGGCGTATTCCAAAAGACATTATAATTACAAAAGAAGACAGTTGGCATATTAAAAAAGACAATATAATTACAAAAGACATTATATTTACAAAAGACATTATAATTACAAAAGACGACAGTTGGCATATTACAAAAGACATTATAATTACAAAAGACATTATATTTACAAAAGACATTATAATTACAAAAGACATTATAATTACAAAAGACGACAGTTGACGTATTACAAAGACATTATAATTACAAAAGACGACAGTTGGCATATTACAAAAGACATTATAATTACAAAAGACATTATATTTACAAAAGACATATAATTACAAAAGACATTATAATTACAAAAGACGACAGTTGACATATTACAAAATACATTATAATTACAAAAGACGACAGTTGACGTATTATAAAGACATTTTAATTACAAAAGACGACAGTTGTCATATTACAAAGACATTATATTTACAAAAGACATTATAATTACAAAAGACATTATAATTACAAAAGGCGACAGTTGGCATATTACAAAAGACATTATAATTACAAAAGGCATTATAAAAGACGACAGTTGGCGTATTACAAAGACATTATAATTACAAAAGACGACAGTTGGCATATTACAAACACATTATATTTACAAAAGACATTATAATTACAAAAGACAATATAATTACAAAAGACATTATAATTACAAAAGACATTATAATTACAAAAGACGACAGTTGACGTATTACAAAGACATTATAATTACAAAAGAAGACAGTTGGCATATTACAAATGTCAATATAATTACAAAAGAAGACAGTTGGCATATTACAAAAGACATTATAATTACAAAAGACGACAGTTGGCGTATTACAAAGACATTATAATTACAAAAGAAGACAGTTGGCATATTACAAAAGACATTATAATTACAAAAGAAGACAGTTGGCATATTGCAAAAGACATTATAATTACAAAGTCATTATAATTACAAAAGAAGACAGTTGACACAGGGATGATTACTACAGCAACCGTTACAGAGATGGAAACGCTAGAGGATCAGTGTATAGAAAAGACTCATATTACAGTTAATCATAATATAATGATCCTCTATTACCTTACTATGTATAAATAAGGTGTCGATATAGGTAAGCTTGCGATATGTTTCATATATAATATGTATTTCTAACTTAATGTACTAAGTGTATACTGGTGTACGTTTCTTGTACACATAACTGTAATAGTCCCTTCCTATCCAAAACCGTATTAAATCGCTCAAATCACTAGAGCAGTGGCAGAAAAACAATAAACGTGGCTCCAGCGTAAATGGAGTATCTACAATAGAATTTGCAGCAACTCTGCAGTTCTGCAGATGAGAAGGTTCTAGGCCCATTCCCCATATTTTATCTCGATGTACATGGAGGATGAGCCTGGCATGTTCATTCCTGTTAGGCGCCATATAACCGTTAATGTGTTGGTGCGCCTTAAAATCCCAATTCAATTCAATTCAATTCATACAAAATTTTATGGAATTATAAAGTATAATCACAGATGGTTAAAGACAACTTAACAATTCTCTCACAGTTAGTTTTTGAAATATTAATTGCCTAGGATATGACACATACGGGGATAAAAGTAATAAATTGCATGATCCAGAAGTTAGAAAAATGCTTAATTTATCAGATTGTACTGCTTTAGTAGAAACACATGCGGATAATTCTACAGCTATATCTTTATCGGGTTACTATGTATTTAGAAAAGATAGACCGAAACACAAAAAGGCTTGGTCCCCTTCAGGTGGTATCGCTGTACAGTAATGGTCAGGGAATCTATGAACGATCCTATTTCTGACAGTGATATTATTTGGTTGAAAATAATGAAAGAACATTCTGGCCTTACTAGCGACATATATCTAGCTATATTATATATTCTGTGATGAAGTATAGAAATTTCCCAGTTTGAGAAAATCTATAACATATCCCTTCCTCTACTGTGCTATAGCACAGCACACAGTAGCCAAATGTTATGAACTAAACGATAGACGTCACGATATTACGTCACGAATTGACGTCATAATATTACTCCGCGCTGTCGCCAAAGGAGTGACAGAAGAAGGAATACTTGTGTCAAAAGACGATTGGAAAGAAATTCATCATAGAATATATATTATATAGTTTAATTAACATTTTTGTCGTGATACGGAAAATAATTCACTCGTGAGAAATATTCTTGCGATATAGAAACTCGTGCGAAAACGCACTCGTTTCTATATCGCAAGAATCTTTCTCACTCGGAAATTATTTCCCGTATCACTTCAACAATGTTAATTAAACTCTATTTCATTCTGGTCATACCAGCGACATATATATAGCTTTCATTTACCTACCACCGATTACTTCTTCATACAGCAAAGTACATGGGAAAGAAATTCTGCAAAAGATTGAATCACAGATAGAATATTTTTCTTATCGAGGAAAAGTTATAGCATGTGGTGATTTTAACGGAAAAATCGGAGAATCTAAAGACATTGTAGATGCAGGAGATGATAGGTATTTACCAATACCTGATACTATATTCAATATCATTTCTTACACCGTATATCTTGCGATTATATCATAAATATGTATGGCAGACGTATATTAGATATATGTATGGACAACCAACTTTATATTGCAAGTGGTAGAACCATAGGTGATCTATATTAGGACAATTCACACGCCATACTCGAAAAGGCAGTGGTGTTGTTGATTATTTTGTATACAGTAAATCTCTATTCTCAGCAGTAAATTTTATGAAAGTGCATGATCTTAAGAAAGTTTCTGATCATTGCATGATATCTTTAAAGTTATTGTTCAATAAATACAGTAGACCTGTAGATATTTCTGATTCAACGTCACACTCAGTGTAATATTTCAAATAAATTGTTGTGGAATAATGAACATAAAAGGAATTATGTAGAAACATTTAAAACACCACAAATACAGAAGATGATAGATTTATTACAAGAGGTACTTAATAGTAATGAAACCGATATTCAAAAGTTAGTTGATCAAGCGAGTGAAATTTTAGTTTCAGCTGGAGAACTATCTTTGCCAAAGAAATTATATTCTGTAAAAAAGAACACACATCTTAAAAGAATTAATAAAAAATTGTACGATACAGATTGCCGAAAAGTACTTAAGGAAGTAAATTCAGTCTGCAAAAACATATTTCCTCACTCACTCTCCCCCTGCATCCCTGTGTTCTGACTTTTTATATTGATTTTTTAGACTGGGGAGTATTACCTGGCGATAGGTATTAGTGTACGAGCCTTTTACAGCATTGGTTTAAACATATTTTATTTTACAAAATATAGATTTAAATACATACAAAGTTAATAGGATTTTACAGCATTCGGCTTTGTGCGTGTTTTCAATGTATACTTTTGGTGTATATGTTATCTTGGTTTATGTAATACTTTCAACAGGGATACAACAAATGCATAGTTTATTATGGGTCTTTTTGTATTTCATCACTTGGGGTTTTAATCAACTCGTCTCTGTATTTTCTTCGTTTATATTTAGTTTTTTGTACTCTTTTAATTTTCTATAATAACAAGATATCAAGTAATAGCGTTTTACTCAACTCGTCTCTGTATTTTCTTCGTTTATATTTAGTAAGTTTTTTGTACTCTTTATTACTTGAGATCTTGTTATTATAGAAAATTATTTTCTTCGTTTATATTTAGTAAGTTTTGTGTACTTGAGATCTTATTACAAAAAACTTACTAAATATAAACGAAGAAAATACAGAGACGAGTTGATTAAAACCCTAAGTGATGAAATACAAAAAGACCCACAATCTCAGCGTGGCAAATCATTGATGAACTTAAAAGTGACACATCATTAAAGGATAGTACCGACAGAATAAACATTAAGAATTGGTTTGAACATTTCTACAAGATACTTGATAAGGACAATACCTCCACACCTAGTAAGAGAAAAGAAGAAGTAGAATCAGAATTATTTCATTATGAAAAACTACATCCAACTTCCAATTTAAATTATGATATCAACGAAAGGGAAATAACGTTAGCATGCAAAAAAAACTTAAAAACAACAATTCAAGCTCCTACGACATGATTCGTAATGAAATGAGAAAAAGTTCCCTTCCATTTATTATTAAACCTATAACTGTGTCATTCAATAAAATATTCAAAAGTGGATGTTTCCCTAAATCCTGGACGGATGACATTACTGTTCCTATTCATAAACAAGGCAATACGATTCACTTTAAGTAGTTGTTTTGGTAAACTTTTTTGTCATGTTATTAATAATCGTGTTATTAATAACAGACTTGAATCAAGTCAGTATTAGGAAATGAACAGATAGGTTTTCGCAGAGGTTGCAAAACTAGTGACCATGTTCTTGTCCTAAAAACAATTGTAGACAAGTATTTACATATGAATAATACAAAGAGTAACAAAAAAATATTTGCTTGCCATGACACAGGCATTTGATACTGTGTGGCAAAAAAGGTTGATGTTAAAAGTTCAGAAAGCTGGAATAAATGGTCAGAATGAATGAATGAATGAATGGTGTTTTACGGCACGTCGACACATAAATAGGTCATATTGTGCGCAAAAACTGATTGAATGATGATGAAATGAAGGATTATTTAAAAATTAATGCAAACATTTAAAGTTAAAAATATTAATGTTATACGCCGTTTGCGAAGAACCAACCAATTACGAATTCCGAAACGGAGGGGCCATTTACGAATATTCTTATTTATTGTATTTTATCAAATAAAAACACATACAAATGCTTGTTTTCGTAATTTTAGTTCAAACATGTTTGGTTTTATAAATAAAAAGCTTCTGGAATAAACAGAGTATGTTAAAAATCACAAATCGTGATGTTCGGATTTCAGAATACTGTAGGATCTGAAAAGTCCATGTAGAACGATCTTTTTAACCCTGTTTAATAGTATTGAGGCCGTTGCAATCTTTCCTTTATTATTAATTCAATAATAAGATTTATAGAATGGTATTACCAGAAACTGTAAATAGACTTAGGTGGAGTGCGTGGTTCAGTGGTAGAGCGCCGAACTTCAGATCGAAAGGTCGTGGGTTCGATCCTCGCCATGGCCATGTTGTTTATCCTTGAGCAAGATAATTAATCCACATTGCTTAGTACTGGTTCTACCCAGGAAACCTGCACATAATCTTCGAAAGGGGGTGTTGCAGTATAGATAGATAGATAGATAGATAGACTTAGGTTAGGGTACTTGGAGAAAAGAATCGTCAACGCTACAAAGAGAAGGGACATGCGCAGTGAAGCAGCCTTCACAAAATGTCGTTTTGAGTAGCAGACTCGGATGGGTGTAGCAAATCATCATAAGACGACCGGTAGGAAGATGGTAACTGTCCATTGAATATGTGTGGTACAACGACTTGTTTTATGTTGATTTATATGTTTAGAATACTTCCAGGTTATGAAGGTGTGATGAAATTAAATGCGAGGCAGTTGGCTTTGCCGAGTTGGTGGGTGGGGCACCTGTAGTAAATATCTTATAAATTTGCTTTTTTATTATCTGATGTTCCATATTGCTGCATATGATGCTCGCTAAAAAGGAAAAATAACATAATATTGTCGTTTATTCTATACCTAATTTATACGTCCAATCGTAGACGCTCATTCGAATCACGTGACCGTACAATATATTCCCGTATCGGGACGCACGCGCGTACAAAATAACCCGTATTCTTTTCGTATTGTACGATTCACAGGTCCCATGTTAAACCTATGATAAAGACCGAAGCGCGTGAAAAGGTTCCGAATGAAAGTCTGAATCGACAGGCGCTCTAGATAAAGCGTTACGATAAAGCTCCTGTTGTATATAAATTAGGTATAGAATAAAAAGATCATTTAACAGTGTTCTGTACAATACGGAATATATTTGGACTCGTACACAGCTTGGAAAATCATATTGGACTCGCCTAGCGGCTAGCGGCTCGTCCAATATGATTTTCCAAGCTGTGTACTCGTCCAAATATATATCCGTATTGTACAGAACACTGTTAAATAACCTATAATTATCACACTGTCACTATATTTGTATCATGCTATCGTTCGGAACGTTTGGTAAAGGATTTGTTATTCATCGATCTTGCCATTTACCATACCAGTACATGTACTGTACTGAAGTCTGTTCTGACATAATAACCTGATCATGGCATCCGATTGAAATTTGTCTCTGAATTTTTATTTATTCATTGGAATCACTGCCAGTGTGTGAAACTTTCTAAAAGATATCCCGTGGCGTATAATCCCCCAAATATAACTTGTGGTGAACCACAGACCTAATAACAAAAATGTCTGTGGGTGAACAAATCTGTCTCGTTCATTATTTTTCGTGCAACAGACATCAAGTTTCACAAAGAAAATATTTTTAACATGTTTAAGAAAATTCATCAAGTTCTACAGTCAGGTCCAGAGGGGTCCTGCTACACATGCAGAGCTATGTAAAATTAACTGTGTTGTGAAATGGTTGCCGTCTTTGTGTGCTTTTTTTACATACAGACTTTTATAGATGCAACCTAGACCGCATATATAAAAACGTGTCTAGACGTTTGTAGACGTGCATTCTTCCCCGCGAATAAGCATGAGGTCTCATGCAAACTCATGTTTTTGGTGCTAATTAAGGTCAGGATTTTTAGTTATTTCATGATTCTTTCAGATGATGAAATAATTTCAAAATATTTTATACTGATTAAAAAAAATATAAATAAAAATTGTTTACCGCCAGCTCCACATTCAAAACAGACGGCGAATATAGCCGGTTACGGGCTATTAGAGACAACCCTAGCTGCTAGTATTGCTTTATTATAAGAATCTTTCATGGGTATCCGATGAAGATAGGGAATTCCAACCCTCGGTATACGTATTTTTATCGGAACCGAGGCTTAAAACACTTATACCGAGCGTTGGAATTCCCTATTTGAACTGAATACACATGATAGATTATTTTTCTTGCAAATCAGAGACATGTTGTGCATTGACGCCGCCAGCTACTATCGTTTTGCATGTTTTTCGGTATACCAGATGTTGGCACGCATGAATTTTATCTCGACCCTAGGGTGAGATGGAAATATCTAGCCTCTGTAAAATGACGGATATCCTTGTCCGGTATGCAAGAAAATCTGATCTATCGAGGACACAAAAATTAGTTGGCAAGCACACTGGCTCCGTGATTTTTTAAACCCTTTTCTAAGAACTGGAACGGGTATAAAATGTGTGCCTGTAGTAATATAACCCTAAACTCAATTACTGCTGTACATGCACCTATGCACAAAATTGATTTAATTTGAAATGTGCAACCTTTTAATGTCCGCAACAAAGTGAAGTGGGCATTTCAAAATCAAATGTTGTGATGCTTGGATTTCCACTTACAAGTCAAAATTTTAAACATGTTTTATAGTAGTATTCTCGATAATGTGCACAATCTTTACTTTTATTCAGGACTTTATTACAGTCCAAGTTCATTGTTAATTCGTTGAAAAGGACGTAAAACACCATACAAAGAAAAAACATTGTTAATTCAATGACTAGAAACATGATAAATTAAATTCTCAGAAATGATAAAACACATATCAGTGATCAAATTTAAAGGCAGAATTTGCTCATTAACACATAAACTGATACAGTTGACGAAGCACTCGGAAGCGTTTCAACTAAGAGAATTACTCTAACAAAATAACTGAATAAAATTAAACTGCACACACTATGTCAAATAAATATTTGTGTACTCATTACGCTGTACATGACTTCTGGTGCATTTTAGGCTCATCTTTTTATTGTGTATTTCGATTTTTTATTTTTTGAGCCTTCGTTTGAAAAGTTTACTCACGTGAGTAAATGAGTATTGCACGCTGCGCGCCTGGCATATTCTGACTTACATTTTTAGCCACTTGCTATAAAAAAGCAGGTGCAAAGGTTTTCTACTTGCTATTTTAATTAAGGTACTTGCATTAATATAATTTGAAACCTTGTTTCATTTTAAAAGGATTGCTATACCTGTAAATAATGACAATTTCACATTCAGCTAGATGCAGGAATGTAATAATGTATAATTATACTTACTTATATCCACCTATTTATAACCATGTTAGATAAATATGTTCAGTGAATACATGTAGACTGAGACCTAGTAAGGTAGTTTTCTTTTATTACTTGAACAATTTATCAAGTACTAATGTTTCCTACTTGCAATCTGCAAATTTAGCAAGTAAATAAGTTTTAAATTTGAACCCTGCATATTCTAGTGGGTAAAGGTATACAAATGAGGCTACATTACACAAATGTGGCGTCAACACAAAATATGTGCAGTTAAGCAGTCTATGCAACAACAAAACATGGCGATATTAGTCTGATATTGCACAGACCTAATAACAAATTTATTAATATGTCTGTGGATATCGGTGCAGAAATATTAGTAAACAAGAAATAGCACTGTTAGTGAGAAATACCCCCAAAGTCACATTTGACCTCTAAGTATGACCTTGACCTTGGAGCCACGGACCTGGATTTTGTGCGCGACACATTGTTTGGTTGTGGTGAGCATTTGTGCCAAGTTATTTGAAAATCCGTCCATGAATGACCGGACACAATTTGACTTTTGACCTCCAAGTGATCACTTGTGCCAAGTTATTTAAAAATCCCTGCAGGGGTTGTGACATAACGGTCCGGATACGAAATTGCGTACCTGTTTTTGACCTAATAACTTCAAGTGTGACCTTGACCTTTGAGATACCGACCTGGGTTTTGCGCGCGACACATTGTCTTGTTATAATGGTGATCACTTGTACCAAGTTATTTAAAAATCCCTGCAGGGGTTGTGACGTTACGGTCCGGACACGAAATTGCGTACCTGTTTTTGACCTATGAAGTTCAAGTGTGACCTTAACCTTGAGGTACGGACCTGGGTTTTGCGCATGACAGATTGCTTGTTATGGTGATCACTTGTGCCAAGTTAATTACAAATTCCTGCAGGGGTTGTGACGTTACGGTCCGGACACGAAATTGCCTACCTGTGTTTGACCTATGAACTTAAAGTGTGACCTTGACCTTTGATGTACGGATCTGGGTTTTGCGCGCGACACATCATCTTGTTATGGTGATCACTTGTGCCAAGTTAATTAAAAATCCATGCAGGGGGTTCTGAAGTTACAGTCCGGACACGAACTGCGGAATGACGGACGGTACGATTACTATATGCCCCCGAAACCTTTGATGCTTTCCTTCCAGATAAGCAATCTCTAACAGGGTCTTTGTATCATGTCAGTGTGTGTGGTAGTATCTTACTTGAGCAAGGTACTCTGAAAGTATGCCAGCCTTCGGTGTGAAAGTATGCCAGCCTTCGGAGGGGATGTGTCGGTCCTGTGTGCAAGCAGAACAATGTGCAGCCAATACTCGTTGCTTCTGTGTCAGCTTGATTCACGTCCGTAAACATTCCCCGGAAGAGTGGTTGCTCATACAGTGCTCCAGATAAGACGCATATATATATTTATTGTATACTTAGTTTCATATTGTCCCGTTTAGTTTGCATTGAGCTAAGTGTGCAATATTCTACGATATTGCACACATTGATATTGCACCGGAACTTTTGCTCGTGCTTGCTAAGAGCCGCGAAATAGAAATAAGGAACTACTTTCAAATAAAAATAACGGAATCCTTGGTATAGTGTCAACAAAAAAATACGTGTTTTTTTTTCAACCTTTTATGGCAGAAATTGATAAAATAATTGAAATGGTCACTCACCCACTGTTTTTAACGTTATCAAATGGTAAACAAACTTTAGAAAATCGCTTGATGTTTTTAATGACGTCATCCGACGTCGTTTTCGCGCAAACTAATCATCCACACAAAATGAAACTGAATGACAAGATGGGAATTCCATCAAAAGCTATAAAAATAACACAAATACAACGAAAAGTAATAGTCATACAATTAACATTGATCGAAAACAATATGAAAGTATGCAATAAAAAGGTTATTGAATTTGTATGGCTAAATATTACTTGGAACTCGTTGTTTTGGCGCAGGACTCGTCGTCCTTTTCCAAAACAACTCGTTCCAAGTAATATTTAGCCATACAAATCTAATAACCTATGATATAATCGCCGATAAATATGGAGAACCGAATACCCACGTACACACAACTTAATAGCTTAGAAAAGTAGAGTGCGTCCAACCATACCCCTGCGAAACTCTGTTCTTATACTCAAGAACAGTTCATGAACAGTTCTAGAACATTAAGAACAGTTCCTGAACTGTTTTTGATTCATTGTTCTAGAACATGTTCTTAATATGTTCTTGAACATTTTCAAGAACTATTGAAGATCATTTCAAGAACTTTAATTTTTCTTAAGATATTCTTGAAAGGTTCTTGAACAAGTTTAGAACAGTTCAAGAACCTTTAAATAGAGAAAATGTTCTAAAAATGTTCTTGAACAATTTGAAGAACAAATGAAGAACCGTTCAGGAACTTCAAGGGTTCTTAAACCGTTCTTAATTAGTTCTTAACTCTTAAGTGTTCTTAAACTTTAAGTGTTAAGCACTAATTAAGAACAGTTTAAACCCTTGAAGTTCCTAAACTGTTCTTCATTTGTTCTTGAAATTGTTTAAGAACAGTTTTAGAACATCTTCTCTATTTAAAGTTCTTCAAATGTTCTTTAAAATGTGAACTAAATTCCTTTAAGTAATAGATAGAGTATGGTTTCATTGAGTTGGTTCATTTAAACATCGAGATGGGCTACGCCCATCGAGGTGTTTAAATTAACCAACGAGATGAAACCATACTCTATTTGTTTTGTAGCATGTCCATTTCAGCTCTATTTCAGTTATTCTAACAGTTATTCTCACTGTTATTCTCACAGTTATTCTGACAGGTCTTATTTTGAATTAATCGATTTACACATGTGTCTGAACAAAGAGAATTGTCTGTGACCATGCTACAAATAGGAAATGTAATTAAGATGTGCTTAAAATATCTACAAATATGTTATCTTAATAGGAATGTTGTTACAAATCGATTACAGCTGTGCAAATGTAAATATACATTAAATTAGTAAGCATTAGTCACAATATTAACCACCTAATAAACTATTGTGATCTTCCCTTATTAGTCACACTACTTACTGATACAGCGTTTGAAAAAGGCATTATTTTTGTAATGCTGACAGGCACAGGTATTAAACTGAAATTTCTTTGTTTTAAGTAGCTTGAACACACCCCAAGTATACATAGATGGCTTTTGCTGGGACATGAAAACAGTTATCCATAAACTTGGTATAAAAAGACATTTAGATTAGTATAAACTAATTGGGGCACCCTCGATAAATAAAGACTTTCAATTCAATTCAATTCAATTATTTTGTAGCACTTAAATTTTGTGTTGATTAAATTAAAATTCAACAGTTTCAAATCTTTTGAGTATTTCCACAAAACAACATAATTTATTACACCATTTCCAGAACAGGTTTTTCCATAACAAACTGAATGTTTATGAATGTTGTTTAACGGCTCATCAACACAGTATTAGGTTAAAAGAAAAATTACAGTTCTTGAAATGTTCTTTAATAGTTCTTGAAAATGTTCAATGTTTAAGAACATATTAAGAACATGTTTCGCAGGTGTTCATCTTCATTAATTAAACAAATATATGATAATGACATTAATGCATGAACAGTTTAATATAATAACATTATCTGCAGTTTAAAAGCCCATGTCTTCATTTAAGTAGGTAAAGAATATATGACACCTGAGTGATTCTGACAAAATTGCAAATAAAATGAAGACGCCATTCTTTTGAATTTTTGGCGGTAAAATGGCAGTCCAACTGAAGATTGTGCTTGCATCATTTAATGATTAAATGTAAGTGTTTTGTGATAATACTTTCATTACGTATTGTGTCAAAACATCTTATACATTTAATAGTTGTATTTGAAAGATGAAATTTCTAAATGTAGTCTTTAGAAACAGTATTTTAAAATGAAACCCCTATTGTCATGTGTTTTCGCGGATTGACTTTCTTTTTTTGTTGCTGACAGAAAAATGGTATTCAGCACTGCAGATATTATTTCATTTCAGTATCATATGTAACATTTCCCCAAGTATGACCAGGCATTCTGAAGGTTCAATTAATGAATTGTTCTTTAACTGCTATGTAGGTTAAATTAGTGGCCAAGGGAGTTCTGGAACTGTGCAGGAACTGTTCTGGATAGATTGTTCAAGAACTATTCTTGAGCTGTGCTTCATCTGTTCTTGAGTTAGATGAGACAAAATTTCTTGAACTTATGTTCAAGAACAGTTCTAGAACTATCTTACTTGAACTGTTCAAGAACAGTTCCAGTATAGTTCTAGAACTGTTCTAGAACACTTCCAGTACAGATCGTTCTGGAACAGTTCTAGAACAGTTCCAGTACAGATAGTTCTAGAACTGTGCTTCATCTGTTCTTGAGCAGTTCTGGAACTGTGCATGAACGTTAAATGAGACAAAATTTCTAGTCTTGGGTTATGTTCAAGAACAGTTCCAGTACAGATAGTTCTAGAACTGTTCTTAAACTTAAGTTCTAGAACTGTTCTTGAACATACGTTCTAGAAAATTTGTCTCATTTAACGTTCACGTACTGCTCTAGAACTGTACCAGAACAGATTAGGTACAGTTCAAGAACAGTTCTTGAACAATCTATCCAGAACAGTTCAAGAATTGTTCATGCACAGTTCTAAAAAATTTCGCAGGGGAACTCAGTGGATGCTTATTGAAGTTTGAGGTACTGAATGACAGTCAAGTGCAGAATTTTACTTACGTTTCGTTAGATGCTTGCAAGAAAATAGAAATTGCCTTTTTTTGTCAGCTATTTGACACAAATTAATCAATAATGCCCTTAAATATATAGTCATTCAACATTGCTTCTGTCTTCTTTTTTTTTAAAGGGGGAGATGAAATATGCAATGTTTTTTATGGTAATGACTAATGAATATATACTCGGTGAAAAAGGTTTTGGACCAGGGTATATAGTCATATAAAAATAAAACTAGTGGACAGAATTTAAGTATCTTTTTTTAGTAACCAAGGTCTACCCTACCCGGTTAATTTGGTACCAGAAACATTAAATTCCAAACAAGATTTGATTTTAAAAAAATATCGCGAACACACATTCGAGTAACCAATAAAAAGATTATTATTTTTTCGCAAACTTCCATTGTAAACGATAATTATTGTTGATTGTTGGTCTATTGTGAATTATCAACTGAGATAATAAGGGTTATGGTCGAATGTCAAGGTTCAGAGATCATTGTAAGGGTTCGAACACTGCCATGGTCGAAAACTTTTTTTACAGAGTATACCTTTTACAAAACTTGTTTATAAAACATGTTTACAAAAATACGCATAAGTTTGTAATTTGTAAATGTAAATACGTAAAAAAAACAAAAACATGCATACATTGTGCTGAAAGCTTATCTGGAGCACTGCATATAAACTCTGAAGACATCACCCAATACCTGCTTAAATAACAATAACTGGATTTTAATTGACTGAACCCTGAATTATACCATACCATAAACTCACCAAAGAAAATTGATAAACTTGGAAATATGGAACCAGATTACAGATGACAGCAAGCTATTTCGAGAGAAAAACATTAAACATGTCAGAGGGAACATGACTAGATCGGCATGATATTCTTTTCTTTGGTGAGTTTTATGTATGCATGTGTGGTATATAAGGCTTAAATTAGTTGTTTATTCAGGCATTGCGTGATGTCTTCAGAAACCTGCATATGGAGTTGTGCCACATACTCTACCTACTTTATAAAGGGGATTCTAGCTCTGCAGTGCTCCAGATAGACTGCGCATCCATGTAAATTACGTGATATTTCAGAGTCTTCATTTTCTTTTAATTCACTCCATACCATATACGGACGTAATTTTCCAGGTACGCTATTTCTTTTGAAACGATGCGTATCTTGGTAGCTTATTTTTGCCAATCAGAGTTTTTGTGGTGCACAGCATACTTTTCACGAGACCGCTTTATTGATTGTATGAAACCGCGTCACCAGTTATTTACAGTTTCTATCTGGTTCTGTTTCTCATTTTTTCCCTGTAATATTGGTACGGGTTCACTGAGCATTTACCGCCAATTTGTTATGCAAAACAATAGTAAATTTGCCGATGTTTTTTAGCGTGGACTGCAAGCGATGAAAACAATTAAAAAAAGAGAGACCCGCTAATTGTTCGTACCATTTTAATGGACATTATTTCCAATCGCGGGAAGTGTCTGAAAACCAAAAATTACACCCAGGTATAGGTTGGCTAGTAGTAGCTGACCCCTAAAATCACACATACATGTGCAGGCAATGTTTATGAGCGTTAGGGATCTATATTTACATTATTGATAGCACATTTTTCCGACAGTGACTTGCACTTTTGGTCATATTAAACTATAGCAGCAAGGACAAGATTTAAAGCTATGCTTAAGGGTTCAAATAAGAATGCAAAACCGTAAAACACTTTGCAAGAAAGTAATTTGGTTGCAGGCTGACGGGCATTCAAAGAATAACACTTTTCATTGCTGTATGTATCGTGTGACAAGGTCCATTGTGAGAGGTAATTTTCAGTACAAAACAGACTAAAAACTAAGCAGACCCAGTAATTTTTAACTGATCTACAAATAGACAGACTATAATAAATATATTGAATAAAACTGCATCTTTATATGTTAATAGCTGTACTGATCAAAGATCAGGAGAGCTTATGCCATGGTGCGGCGTCCGAGTCGTCCGTCTGTCAAATTTTTTTGTAGCGTCTTTTTCTTAAAAACTTTAAATAATATTGATATGGAACTGTTTTTAAAAGGAGTCGAAAATTATTTTGATTCGACATTAAACATGTCTGCATAGTGTTTATATATCAAATATTTGTAGCGAATACTCCTCTGAAAATTCACAGGAATGTTGCTCTTGATGTCTAGTTGATCTTACCAAAATTTCAGGTTGGCCGGAAATTCAAGAGGGCTGCCACGTCTAAAAATAGATTTTTAAAAACAAGTTTATAGAGCCTACTTCTTGAAAACTGTAAATAATATTGATATGGGACTTTTTCTAAAATGATCAGCATGACATGATGTTGATACTTGTCAAAATTTATTTGGATTTGACATTAAACATGGCCACCAGTGGCCATCTTTGTTTGTTTACATAAGAGTTATATAGTAGAAACTTGTAGCGACTACTCCTCTGAAACTACTTGACGGATTTTCATGAAACTTCACAGGAATGTTGCTCTTGATGTCTAATTGATCCCAGCAAAATTTAGGTCGGCCGGAAATTCAACACGGCCCCTTGGCTAAAAATATTTTTTTTTAAAAACAAGGTTTTAGCGACTACTTCTTGAAAACTATAAGTGATATTGATATGGGACTTTTTCTAAACTGATCAGCTTGACATGATGTTGATCCTTGTCGAAGATTATTTTGATTCGACCGACATTAAACATGGCCGCTAGTGGCCATCTTTGTTACTACTTTGAAACTACTTGACAGATTTTTATAAAACTTCACAGAAATGCTGATATAGCTATCAAAACCTATTAGTATAGCTTGAAAATCATTGACCTCTTGTTTAATAATAACAATTTAATAATTGAATTTTAACCCACAATGGCTTGCATCAAGAAATAATATAAAGTATATTTGTGTTTTACAACAATACTATTAACGACTATGACAAATTAGTTTGGCTTTAAATTGCATTTTTTTTAATGCTGTTTTCAGTATACCCATGCGCGCAGTTTGCTAATACAAATTGTCACAGTGTCGGTGCCCAGACTCGAGCATTAACATCTTTTCCAGGCTGTGATGAATGGCCATGATATACATATGGATTTTTGAAGATGACATGTACTGGTAAGTAGATGCTCACAAATAACTAGCACTCCTTTCTATTTGGTTTCAGAACTAGAACGTTTCAGAACTAGAACATTTTGACCTCAAATTCAACTTGTTTTACTTACGGTGTGGTAACCGGAGGCCCTGGGTTCACCATACTCCGTGGTGCCACTGAGTTCCGTCGGTGTGTTCTTGGGCAAGACACTTTCCCTTAGCCTCGTCCGTCGGATGGGGACGTAAACCGATCTATCCTTCGAGCATGTTAAAGAACCATAGGAATCTGTTCGATAATAAGAGTAGGGCAGGTTCCCGGATTCCTCTGTCTGGGGCGGCTCTAAATAACTATACTGTGTTGATGAGCCGTTAAACAACATTCAATTACGGTGTGGTTCAGATTATGGACTAATGAGCAAGTATATAATGCATTAGCTGGTTCTTATACATTGCATGATGTCTCATTATGTCTGTCCAGCAATCTTGTCTTGACTGATATTTTACTAACAGAGTCTTGTAAAAATAATGGGGTTTAGGTCCAACCTTTGTCTTACTAAAACTTAAAATATTACTGATTTGATTATTGTCTACTTTTTATATGTCTGCCTGTTCGTAAACAATTGCTCATTCCGGACAGTAACTCTAAAACTATAACACTCACAATCATGAACTGTACATTGCCCTTAGTAAGAGGAGGAACCCTAATTTTTTGGGGGGTCAAAGGTCCAGGTCGCCATGACCTTATATGGAAATATGCATTCTTGACGATAACTCCGAAACAATAACACCCACTCTCATGAAACTTAATAGGCAAATTTCGTCTAGCGGCTTGGGCATTGGTGTCCCTAAGCAGCTCTTTCTCAGAAACCACTTGGCCAATTTTACTCAAATTTCCCATGGATACTCCTGAGTTTTTTTTATCTGATATTTAAAGGGACACATGGCAATCTTGAGTTTTATTCAAATATTAAAATGTGCTCCTCGATTTAGCTATCCTGCGTCATTTTGACTTTAAAACTGCTTGCATATAATTAAAAAAACAACTGTGATTTCAATTTTCTTCACTATTTTACTGAATTTTCAATATATTATTGGTGCAATATTATAAAGAGTTAGTAAAATGTAAAATCAATTTGCTTTGAACTTTATAATTCTAACAATTAATATTAATGATTGAACAAATGCAAGTTAAGAGAAAAACTAACGGGACACCGTGAGTTTTTAAAAAAATCAAGATTTTTAAACAATTTTATGCACTTGTCATCTCAGCAAACAGCAAACTCGATTGTTTTTATGTTTTTGAGGGTGGCATATATAGTAATCGCACTGTCTGTCCGTTTGTCTGTACACTCGTGTCCGCTTCATAACTCTGACAATAATGGATGGATTTTCAAATAACTTCGCACAATTGCTCACCACAACAAGACGATGTGTCGAGAACAAAATCCAGGTCCGTGGCTCAAAGGTCAAGGTCACACTTAGAGATCAAAGGTCAAAATCCGCGTCTGTACACTCGTGTCCGCTTCATAACTCTAACAATAATGGATGGATTTTCAAATAACTTCGCACAATTGCTCACCAAAAAAAGACGACGTGTCGCGCACAAAATCCAGGTCCGTGGCTCCAAGATCAAGGTCACACTTAGAGATCAAAGGTCAAAATCCGTTCGTCTGTACTCGTGTCTGCTTCATAAATCTTGACAATAATGGATGGATTTTCAAATAACTTCGCACAATTGCTCACCACAACAAGACGTGTCGCGCACAAAATCCAGGTCCGTGGCTCCAAGGTCAAGGTCACACTTAAGAGATCAAAGGTCAAAATCCGTTCGTCTGTACACTCGTGTCCGCTTCATTACTCTGACAATAATGGATGGATTTTCAAATAACTTCGCACAATTGCTCACCACAACAAGACGACGTGTCGCGCACAAAATCCAGGTCCTTGGCTCCAAGGTCAAGGTCACACTTAGAGATCAAAGTTCAAAATCTGTTCGTCTATACAATCGTCTCCGCTTCATAACTCGGACAATAATCAACGGATTTTCAAATAACTTCGCACAATTGCTCACCACAAGAAGTCGTGTAGCGACAAAAATATTTAATTTTTTTAATTTTTTTTTTCTTCTATTTATTTTTATTTTTATTTATTTTTTAAATATTTTTTAAATTTCATTTTATTTGATTTTTATTGTTTGTTTGATTTTTTTTTTTTAAATATTTTTAAATATATCTGTTGGTTTCATATTGCTCCAAGGTCAAGGTCACACTTACAGGTCACTTCGGGGGCATTTGTCACTTACTGTGACATTTCTTGTTAGTTACTAAAATGTTTACAAACTTTCATTTAAGCATCATTGACCTTTTTATTAGATCACCTGAGCCGAAGGCTATATTGGGATCACTCTTCGTCCGTCGTTGTTAACTTTTCTTCAAACAACTTCTCCTCAGAAACCGCTTGGCTAATTTTGACCAAACTTCCCACTCGAAAAAAATAAATAAAAACAAAACTTCTGGTACGTAAAATATTGAGTATGAAATTTGTAGGCTGTGTCCCGTTTCTTCCATGTACGGCGAATTTATTGTCGTACCTTATTTTTTTCCAAATCTAACAGCAGTGTTATACCTATTGATGAAGTGTTTTTTTGTTGTTATGCCGTGGTGCGGTGTCCGTCGTCCGTCCGTCTGTCCGTCCGTCCGTCTGTCTGTCCGTCCGTCCGTTAACTTTTTTTTGTAGCGACTACTCCTCTGAAACTACTGAATGGATTTTCATGAAACTTTACAGAAATGTTGCCCATGAAGTCTAGTTGATCCTAGCAAAAATTCATGTAGATGTGAAATCCAAGATGGCCGCCAAATCTAAAAATAGGTTTTTAAAAAACAAGTTTGTAGCGACTACTTCTTGAAAACTCTAAGGGATATTGCTATGGGACTTTTTCTAAAATGATCAGCATGACATGATGTTGGTCCTTGTCGAAAATCGTTTTGATTCAACGTTAAACATGACTGCCAGCGGCCATCTTTGTTTACATAGAGTTATATAATGAAAACTTGTAGCGACTACTCCTCTGAAACTACTTGACGGATTTTCATGAAACTTCACAGGAATGTTGCTCTTGATGTCTAATTGATCCTAGCAAAATTTCAGGTCGGCCGGAAATTCAAGATGGCCGCCACGGCTAAAAATAGATTTTTAAAAAATAAGTTTGTAGCGACTACTTCTTGAAAACTATAAGAGATATTGATATGGGACTTTTTCTAAAATGATCAGCATGACATGATGTTGGTCCTTGTCGAAAATCGATTTGATTCGACGTTAAACATTGCTGCCAGCGGCCATCTTTGTTTACATAGAGTTATATAATGAAAACTTGTAGCGACTACTCCTCTGAAACTACTTGACGGATTTTCATGAAACTTCACAGGAATGTTGCTCTTGATGTCTAATTGATCCTAGCAAAATTTCAGGTCGGCCGGAAATTCAAGATGGCCGCCACGGCTAAAAATAGATTTTTAAAAAATAAGTTTGTAGCGACTACTTCTTGAAAACTATAAGAGATATTGATATGGGACTTTTTCTAAATTTATCAGCATGACATGATGGTTATCCGAGTCGAACATTATTTTTATTCGACGTTAAACATGGCTGCCAGTGGCCATCTTTGTTTACATAGAGTTATATAATGAAAACTTGTAGCGACTACTCCTCTGAAAATACTTGACGGATTTTCATGAAACTTCACACGAATGTTGCTCTTGATGTGTAATTGATCCTAGCAAAATTTCAGGTCGGCCGGAAATTCAAGATGGCCGCCACGGCTAAAAATAGATTTTTAAAAAATAAGTTTGTAGCGACTACTTCTTGAAAACTATAAGAGATATTGATATGGGACTTTTTCTAAAATGATCAGCATGACATGATGTTGGTCCTTGTCGAAAATCGATTTGATTCGACGTTAAACATTGCTGCCAGCGGC
The DNA here is from genome assembly GCA_037043455.1 of Cyrtodaria siliqua. NCBI lineage: Eukaryota > Metazoa > Mollusca > Bivalvia > Adapedonta > Hiatellidae > Cyrtodaria > Cyrtodaria siliqua. The sequence continues at coordinate 33,654 of JAWPHD010009815.1, read as the reverse complement.
CATCTTTGTTTACATAGAGTTATATAATGAAAACTTGTAGCGACTACTCCTCTGAAACTACTTGACGGATTTTCATGAAACTTCACAGGAATGTTGCTCTTGATGTCTAATTGATCCTAGCAAAATTTCAGGTCGGCCGGAAATTCAAGATGGCCGCCACGGCTAAAAATAGATTTTTAAAAAATAAGTTTGTAGCGACTACTTCTTGAAAACTATAAGAGATATTGATATGGGACTTTTTCTAAATTTATCAGCATGACATGATGGTTATCCGAGTCGAACATTATTTTTATTCGACGTTAAACATGGCTGCCAGTGGCCATCTTTGTTTACATAGAGTTATATAATGAAAACTTGTAGCGACTACTCCTCTGAAAATACTTGACGGATTTTCATGAAACTTCACACGAATGTTGCTCTTGATGTCTAATTGATCCTAGCAAAATTTCAGGTCGGCCGGAAATTCAAGATGGCCGCCACGGCTAAAAATAGATTTTTAAAAAATAAGTTTGTAGCGACTACTTCTTGAAAACTATAAGAGATATTGATATGGGACTTTTTCTAAATTTATCAGCATGACATGATGGTTATCCGAGTCGAACATTATTTTTATTCGACGTTAAACATGGCTGCCAGTGGCCATCTTTGTTTACATAGAGTTATATAATGAAAACTTGTAGCGACTACTCCTCTGAAAATACTTGACGGATTTTCATGAAACTTCACACGAATGTTGCTCTTGATGTCTAATTGATCCTAGCAAAATTTCAGGTCGCCCGGAAATTCAAGATGGCCGCTATGGCTAAAAATAGATTTTCAAAAGACAAGTTTGTAGCGACTTCTTCTTGAAAACTATAAGTGTTATTGATATGGGACTTTTTCTAAAATGATCAGCAGGACATGATGGTTATTCAAGTCGAACATTATTTTGATTCGACGTTAAACATGGCTGCCAGTGGCCATGTTTGTTTACATAGAGTTATATAATGATAACTTGTAGAGACTACTCTTTGAAACTACTTGACGGATTTTCATGAAACTTCACACGAATGTTGCTCTTGATGTCTAATTGATCTTAGCAAAATTTCAGGTCGGCCGGAAATTCAAGATGGCCGCTATGGCTAAAAATAGATTTTTAAAAAGTAAGTTTGTAGCGACTACTTCTTGAAAACTATAAGAGATATTGATATGGGACTTTTTCTAAAATGATCAGCATGACATGATGGTTATCCGAGTCGAACATTATTTTGATTCAATGTTAAACATGGCTGTCAGTGGCCATCTTTGTTTACATAGAGTTATATAATGAAAACTTGTAGCGACTACTCCTCTGAAACTACTTGACGGATTTTCATGAAACTTCACAGGAATGTTGCTCTTGATGTCTTATTGATCCTGGCAAAATTTCAGGTCGGCCGAAAATTCAAGATGGCCACCACAGCTAAAAATAGATTTTCAAAAAAACAGTTTGTAGCGACTACTTCCTGAAATCAAAATCAATCAGTAGAGCTTCAAGGTCATTGACCTCTTGTTTTGTATTTAATATAAATAAAACATGTAGGCTATTTAAAACAATGATTATAATCAAAATTATGGCCTCAAAATAATTCCACCTTTCCTGTAAAATCGCGCTAAAATTCCCCCACCCAAGGGTGTGGGTCGCAGTCCCCCAAAACAGAGTGACGGCCCTGCCAGCTCTCATGGCTTGCGGAACGTCGGTGGTTCTACCCAGGTAACCAACCGCCTGGTTGGAGGGGCATCTGGGGTCTTCCTCCACCAATGGAAGCTGAAAGTCGACATATGACCTTAGCTGTTGGTGCGACTAAAATCCCAATTCAATTCAATTTTTCTACATCCATATTTCAAATAATTATTTGAACAATTGAAAACAAATTCTATTTGCAAATTTATAAAAATTACTAAATGTTGATTATGTTAAAACCTGTGAGATTTTCAAACTCCATTTTTTTTTTTTTTTTATTTAATTTATATATGAAGCAGGTTTAAAGTTAAAAACGATACTTGATTAATAAATTGAGATGCTAATTATAATTGATAAATACTTCAAGATTTCCATGTCTCTTTAACATACTTTGACGGGGAATATAAATTCACAGAATATATTAAACACATGCAATAGTAAAATTATAACTAAAGAAAATTTGAAAACACTATATTTTATTACATTTTATTAGCTCTACTGATCAGAGATCAGCAGAGCTTATGCCGTGGTGCGGCGTCCGTCGTCCGTCCGTCTGTCCGTCTGTCCGTCCGTCTGTCCGTCTGTCCGTCCGTTAACTTTTATTTGTAGCGACTACTCCTCTGAAACTACTGGATGGATATTCATAAAACTTTACAGAAATGTTGCCCATGAAGTCTAGTTGATCCTAGCAAAAATTCATGTTGATGTGAAATCCAAGATGGCCACCAAAGCTAAAAATAGATTTTTTAAATTCAAGTTTGTAGCGACTACTTCTTGAAAACTCTAAGTGATATTGATATGGGACTTTTTCTAAAATGATCAGCATGACATGATGTTGGTCCTTGTCGAAAATCGTTTTGATTTGACGTTAAACATGGCTGCCAGCGGCCATCTTTGTTTACACAGAGTTATATAGTAAAAACTTGTAGCGACTACTCCTCTGAAACTACTTGACGGATGTTCATGAAACTTCACAGGAATGTTGATTTTGATGTCTAGTTGATCCTAGAAAAATTTCAGGTCGGCCGGAAATTCAAGATGGCCGCCACGGCTAAAAATAAATTTTCATAATACAAGTTTGTAGCGACTACTTCTTGAAAACTATAAGTGATATTGATATGGGACTTTTTCTAAAATGATCAGCATGACATGATGTTGGTCCTTATCAAAAATCGTTTTGATTAGACGTTAAACGTGGCTGCCAGCGGCCATCTTTGTTTACATAGAGTTATATAGTAAAAACTTGTAGCGACTACTCCTCTGAAACTACTTGGCGGATTTTCATTAAACTTTACAGGAATGTTGCTCTTAATGTCTAATTGATCCTAGCAAAATTTCAGGTCGGCCGGAAATTCAAGATGGCCGCCATGGCTAAAAATAGATTTTCAAAATACAAGTTTGTAGCGACTACTTCTTGAAAACTATAAGTGATATTGATATGGGACTTTTTCTAAAATGATCAGCATGTTGATCCTTGTGGAAAATTATTTTGATTCGACGTTAAATATGGCTGCCAGTGGCCATCTTTGGTTACACAGAGTTATATAGTAAAAACTTGTAGCAACTACTCCTCTGAAACTACTTGACGGATGTTCATGAAACTTCACAGGAATGTTGATCTTGATGTCTAGTTGATCCTAGAAAAATTTCAGGTCGGCCGGAAATTTAAGATGGCCGCCACAGCTAAAAATAGATTTAAAATAAATAAGTTTGTAGCGACTACTTCTTCAAAACTATAAGAGATATTGATATGGGACTTTCTCTAAAATGATCAGTATGACATGATGTTGGTCCTTGTCGAAAATCGTTTTGATTTGACGTTAAACATGGCTACCAGCAGTCATCTTTGTTTACATAGAGTTATATAATGAAAACTTGTAGCGACTACTCCTCTGAAACTACTTGACGGATTTTCATGAAACTTCACAGGAATGTTGCTCTTAATGTCTAATTGATCCTAGCAAAATTTCAGGTCGGCCGGAAATTCAAGATGGCCGCCACGGTTAAAAATAGATTTTCAAAAAACAAGTCTGTAGCGACTACTTCCTGAAATCAAAATCAATCAGTAGAGCTTCAAGGTCATTGACCTCTTGTTTAATTACAAGATGATTTTAACTTCAGAACAATACTGGAATAATAAAATGAATGGATGTGCTAATTGTAATGCTTGATTAAGTTTAATATAAGTATGAGGAAAGTACCAGTATTAAAGATTACATAATTTTGATATGTTCAAAAAACAGTAAATTTCTGAATTTAAATAATGATTATAAATTTTATCTTGAAATTTTCAAATGCAAATCAGTTATTTTATTCACTCAGTTCATACATATACCTGAAAATATTGAAAAATGGGATTAGAGACATAACGTTAATAATTATGCATTTTACTTGTTTTAGAGTAATTAATAGACCTATAAGAAATACTCTCTGTTTGTTTGTTTGTTACACAGTTTGATCAGACAGGATCCTATACTGTGATACATCCTGTTTGATATATGTAAGGTGTCAATTATGTGATTGCTGGGGTGTTAATTATTTAATGACCCCCAATAAACAGCCATATAGTGTCCCACTTCCTTTGTGGATATATTGGATTAAAGATTTTATGGTTCTCTAAAAAAGTGGGTCATGTAATACTTAGTTAATGACTTCTCCTGCTCTGTTTTGACTGCCAGCAATTTATAAATTGATTACATCTGGTTAGACTTAAATTTGGGCATGATAAAAGCCAGTCAAGTATCATTTAAACCACATTCAAACGTTTATTAGTTTTGGTGAATTTTAATTTAATTTTCATAGTAATGATTTGAGGCTCCAGTAATATATTTTATTTAAGTGTTCATATGCTAAAGAGGCACAAGGTAATCTTGATTTTTTAAAGACTAAAAGCATCCCAATAGTTCTTCTACATTACTTTCATTTTTGCAAATCATTGTTAATTAATATTTGAATTGTTTAAATCAAATTGTATTTGCCTTCTAATTGTTGATTATATTACAACAATACTATATTTAAAGCTAACAGAGGTGTCCGCAACATGCCAATTTGTCCGCGGACATATTTGACCACATGTAAGTGTCGAATATGCCCGCAACAAGCGAATATCTTCGCGGTAAATTTATGGGGAGTCACAAACAATTTTTTTATATTGATCTGTAAATGTCGAAAGGTAGATTAGAGAGGAGATTTTGCTTACTAGTTTGTTAATTAACAAAATAATAGACTTGTAGCAGAGTCGCTGACATATTCTTTTGTATGTGCACAGTTGTAAATCATTTAATTGAAAATAAAACTCGTCAGAATGACTTGTGTACTCTAACTACCAGTTATCAGAAGTTAGAGTATGGCAGACTGGTGAAATGAACATGCTACAAAACAAATGGAGTATGGTCTCATCTCATTGGTTGATTTAAACACCTTGATGGGCTGCGGCCATCTCGATGATTAAATCAGCCAAATCGATACACATAGAAGCAATTGATGTATCATAAATAATGATTAATTAATTGGCATTAACCATTGTTAACAGTTATTTATGTTGATATAAAGAAAACAGATCTGAATAAAGATGAAGAATGTAAAACTGATAATGAAAAGAATAAAATGAATGAAAAAAAAATAATGTGGAATTCTATAAAATAAAAAAAAGCAGCGCACAACATAATTCAGTGGTACCGTATATATAGGCGTTGAGCGATTTAACATGAGAGAACAGGTGAAATAGCTGAGTGGTAGATTTTTAGATCACCTGAGGTCGAGGCGAGGGCCAATTTTGACCAAACTTCACATGGATGAATGCTTATTAGATTTGTTAAAATTAGGTCATCGCAACATCCTTAAAAAGTCTTCTTCTCTAAAACCACAAGGCACAGAGCTCTCATGTATTACATGTAGCATCAGCTTATGATCCTCTACTAAGTTTGTTCAAATGGTGACCCTGGGGTCAAATTTGGCCCCACTCCGGGGCCACAGGTTTACATAAACTTATATAAGATAAAAGTAAATCTTCTTCTCTGAAACTGAATGAGCCAGAGGTTTAATATTTTGCATTACTATAAGATTATGGTCCTTTACCAAGTTTGTTCAAATGGTGACCCTGGGGTCACATTTGGCCCCGCTCCAGGGGTCACATGTCTATAGGGAAAACTTAAAAAATCTTCTTCTCTGAAACTGCTTGAGCCAGGTGTTTAATATTTTCCATTTGCTATAAGCTAATGGTCCTCTACCAAGTTTGTTCAAATGGTGACACTGGTGTCAAATTTGGTCCAGCCCCGGGATCACAGTTTTACATAGACTTATATAGGAAAAAAATCAAAATTCTTCTTCTAAAACTACAAGAGCCAGAGTTTAATATTTTGCATTTACTATAAGATTATGGCCCTTTACCAAGTTTGTTTAAATGGTGACCCTGGGTCACATTTGGCCGGCCCTGGGGGTCAAAGTTTTACATAGACTTGTATAGGGAAAAACTTAAAAAATCTCTTAAACTGCAAGAGCCAGAGGTTTAATATTTTGCATTTGCTATAAGCTTATGGTCCTCCACCAAGTTTGTTCAAATGGTGACCCTAGGGGCACATATTTTACATAGACTGGTATAGGAAAAAACTTAAAAAATCTCCTTCTCTGAAACCACAAGGCACACAGCTCTCATATATTACACATAGCCCTGGGGTCACATTTGGCCATGCCCCAGGGGTTACACTCTACCACCTTCATTTTGCATTTGATCTTTACCAAACTGTGTCAGTGTCTTTATAACAATGTTTTTAACACAACAGAGGCCACATTTTTTGACCGATCTTGCACAGATTGTATATGACCATGAGATTTGGAGAAGTTTGATAATGGGCAAGTACTCAGGTGATCGATATAGGGCCATCTTGGCCCTCGTGTTTGAATTATTCCCCTTTGGAAAAAAGTTTAACCCGAAACTTAACCTTGCCTTTTACAATTGATTGTGGCTAATAATTATCAAAGTTCTAGGTTTACAACAACGAAAGTGGTGCTCTTGTTTATGATAGAGTTTTAACAAATGATATAAAATTAACCCATGAAGGTTTGCATTCAGAAATAACATGCTGTTGAGTTTTAATTTCAAACCAAATGCATGAAATGTATACGTGTGTTTTTACAGAAATACTATAAACAACTATTACAAATCAGTTTGCTGGAAGTTATTGCTTTTTAACTGATATTTTCAGTATACCACTGCGGACAGTTTGTTTATAAGGTGTGTTGCAGTGTCGGTGCCCAGACTTGGGCATCAGCATCTTTTCCAGCCTTCAATGAAATGGCAGTGGTATACATATGGATTTTTGAGATGACATGTAAGTTGATACTCATGTAACTAGAAATTATTTTAAACCAAAACCTATTTTGATTACAGATCACACATACATCATGTTCAAAATCCCTAGAAAATTCGGTGGATCATATTTTCAACACTTTGTCCGCCAGTCCTTTCACCAGTCCCTCTGTCTCTCTTTTATTGCCCATAGCATAATTTGGAACTACTAATGGGACTGGAATGAAACTTCACGCAATAATAGAGGGCAATGAGTGGGAAGTGTAAGAACCATAACTCTTCATTCAAATTAGAGTTATTGCTCATTAGAATGTTATACTTACAATTTTTGTCTGGAGCTGTCGACATCTTTGCATATCTGATGACAGTGCGCATTATGAGCATGATGAAGTTTGCAACATCACAAGTAGATGAATTTCAATGAATGAAGGCATTGAAACGTTGATATTTAGAAATGTTCTTAATTGTTTCATTTAGTTAAAAGTTTGCCATGTAACAATTCTGGTCTGCCTGGAGAGAAAACAAATGTTGCTGTCTAAACATTATTTAATTATTTATTGAATAGCAAACTGTATATTAATATTAATTCTAACACTACCTCCGCAGTCTTTCATATACACAAAGAAGAGAGACAGCTGCATGTTATTCTATGATAAAATACAGCTCTTCCATTAATTCCCTGCGTATATTTCATCCGTTGGAAGCGCCACGTTACATGACGCCACTTGGTAAATATATGTCACGAAGACAAACTCAACAGTAATTTGAATGAAATTTTACAAAATACTTGCCATGCTCCCAAACCGTGCACACCCCCGATATAAACCCATCATATGCATCAGTACATATAACATTATTAAGCATCTTGAACAAGCTGAGAACGTTTGACGTCATATAGCGCAAACTAGTTTGTCACTTGACTAAGAGTGCATACGGGGGCGCCCAGTGAAACAGCCTGTAAACATAGCAGCCTGATTACCTTGACCTCCGAGATAATTTATAGTACCCCAATAAAAGTGTAAACAATGGGGTTATTGTTGTGTTAGAATCGAAATAATAAATACTTACCTGTATTTTATCGGTGAATAAAATACAGTTAGTCATTTGGATGCGAGTAATTAAGTCACTCGTGCAAACGCACTCGTTATTTAATTACTACGCATCCGAACTCTTAACTGTATTTTATTCACCGATAAAACACAGGTACCTATTTATTATTTCTTAAGTAAACAAAATAAATATATATATTTGGCTGGGAGTTGATGGCGTGCTCCTGTAATCCAGTTACTTGGAAGCCAGGGTCTGAGGGCGGGGTCTTACTATCAGAGTGAATATGTCGATCGGACATCTGCACTAAGCCCGGCATCAATATGGGCTTCCTGGGGGAGCCCAGGCATGTCCAGTATATAAGGAGGTAAGTATCGGTTTGCGCTCGTGACTAGGCACCTGATAGTAGCCAGTCCAATAAAACTTTTTTTATATATATAAATATATTTTTTTAATAACCATCTTTTCTATTTGCAGATTCATGTTCTCAAGGTCTTCGTGGAAAAAAATATTCCAAGCCCGGTAGGACTGTCTTACCAACTTTCAGTGCTGTTACATGTATAAAATCTCAGCCTTCTTTTTTTTTTTTAAATTTTACTGAAGGTGATATGATATGGTTGTCATTTTATGACCCAGCCTTATTTATAGGCAAACAATTTGCTAGTTATGAGGTTGTGTTAAACCAACTATTGTTTTCAAGTTATTGCTTTCTATGTACTTTTTATGCACCATTTAAACAAGTTAGAGGAGATGACATACATATATAGCATTAGGCTTGTCCATCCCATCTGTACTTACAGATATGTACATACATCCCGGTTTTGTGTCTGAGCCATAACTCAACCATTGAATGGATAATAAAGATATTGGACAAAAAAAGGATTAAAAAGCAACATTTTTGTATTAAGTCACTGGTTATTGAGAAATAGGTTGCCAGTGTTGGGATAAAATTGTGTGGTGTAAATGCATTGCTGCCTGTATTCTGTTAGATTAATTTTGGTTTAATCTACCACCATAGATTATGTGTTTTGATCAAGGTCTATTCTAATGAAATGGTGTATTTGGCAATGATAAACAACTCTAGTAAAATAGTTTGATGAACCAGTATAATAAAATAGTCACTGACATTTATAAACCAGTCCAGTAGAACAGTCACTGACATGGATGAACCAGTCCAGTAGAATAAATTAACTGACATGGATGAACCAGCCCAGCAGAATAATTTAACTGACATGGATGAACCAGTCCAGTAGAATAGTCACTGACATGTATAAACCAGTCTAGTAGAATAATGTTACTGACATGGATGAACCAGTTCAGTAAAATAATCACTGACGTATAAACCAGTCTAGTAGAACAGTCACTGACATGGATGAACCAGTCCAGTAGAATAAATTAACTGACATGGATGAACCAGCCCAGCAGAATAATTTAACTGACATGGATGAACCAGTCCAGTAGAATAGTCACTGACATGTACAAACCAGTCTAGTAGAACAGTCACTGACATGGATGAACCAGTCTAGTAGAACAGTCACTGACATGGACGAACCAGTCCAGTAGATAGTCACTGTCCAGTAGAACCAGTCTAGTAGAACGGTCACTGACATGGATGAACCAGTCTAGTAGAACAGTCACTGACATGGATGAACCAGTCCAGTAGAATAGTCACTGACATGTATAAACCGGTCTAGTAGAATAATGTTACTGACATGGATGAACCGGTCCAATAGAATAGTTACTGACATGTATAAACCAGTCTAGTAGAACAGTCACTGACATGTATGAACCGGTCCAGTAGAATAAGCACTGCCATGTATAAACCAGTCTAGTAGAACAGTCACTGACATGGATGAACCAGTCCAGTAGAATAGTTACTGACATGTATAAACCGGTCTAGTAGAATAATGTTACTGACATGGATGAACCAGTCCAATAGAATAGTCACTGACATGTATAAACCAGTCTAGTAGAACAGTCACTGACATGGATGAACCAGTCCAGTAGAATAGTCACTGACATGTATAAACCAGTCTAGTAAAATAATGTTAAGAAATGGATGAAACAGTCCAGTAGAATAGTCACTGACATGTTAGAACCAGTCTTGTTAAATAGTGTAACTGTCGTGGATGAACCAATCTATAATTATAGTGTAAGTGTCATGGATGAACCAATCTAGCATAATGTAAAAAGACCCCTAACCATTTTTTATAGCAATTCTTATAGTAGATGTGATTCTTATTTCTTCTTCTTATTTGCAGCTGGCAGTAGAGGTTGCTATGATACAGCAAGGCATATCTCGGGTACAAGCGGAATTCACCATGTGGATGAAACACTAAATCTAAATGCCAACCGGACTTAAAAGTGTAGTGTAGTCATTTTCGGACAGTATCGAAATATCACTGCCAGGTAGCACACCTGGAACATCATCATATATATACTATTTAATTGACAATACAAGCACAGGCTTATAGTACAACAAATAATAATGGTTCTAGTTTTATATTGTGTATGAACAAAACAAATTGCTGATTTTGGTCATAGTTTAAGTTACTTATTTGTTTAATATGAAGATAATGTTTCTAAATTAATTTGGGCAGAGGCAGAACAACACAGCTTTTCTGCATATGTATAGTATTTGTCTTTCTTTGCAAATTCAAGTTCAAACAAATGGCATTTTTGAAGCTATTGACTTTATTGTAATTGTATTTGAAGTTGAATTATATTAATTCATACTGTTTCAGGTTATGACTTGATAACTGTTATGCCATCAGTATGTTCCTGGGATGGTAAATAATTTGAGAACAACAATCTACACTTTTTTCAATTAATTTACATACAAATATTTTAGCAGAGTAAAAAATATAATTGAATTATTTTTATAAAAACAAACATAAAACATTAAAAGGCAATTCTGTGGGCCTTGGTTTATAAAAAATCCTGCTGAAGGAAACGTATTTTTACAAACTCTACAAGCAAAATTTCAATAGTTATATTGCCGATATTTGAATTGTTTGGGTGTTTGTTAACTATTTATCATGCTTACTATCATCAAAGAAGTATTTGAGTGAGATTTTTGTAACCATTAGTAATATTTAGGACACATTCAAGTCCTTTTTATTTGCAGTAGCATCAGAATGTTCATATGTTCGGGGTTCAGGGTCTGTTAATTTTTTGCAAGGTATAAGGTCTACAACAATGAAAAACATCTTCAGCATGATCCAAAAAAAACACATCTTATAAAGGACCATAACTCCCTGAATTATACTGTTTGAATTATTTCCCTTTGAAAAAAAATGTAACCTGGAACTCAACTTATAATTTACCAATGATTGTAATTGTGGCTAATAACTTTCAAAGCATTAGATCTGCTTGTTATTGCACTTATAATTTATTTAATTTTTTACATATGATTCCACTGTTTTTAATTTATTTATTACCTCTTGCAGAAAACAAATATAAAAGAAAAACTCAAAATTGTATTTAAAGGGACACCAGGCAGTCTTGAATTTTTAAAAACTAGCGGCATTCCAATATTATATTTAAACCTATAGTAGAATAAGAAGAGAAAGTTGAAAATTTCATTTAATTATATTGCCGATATTTGAATTGTTTGGGTGTTTGTTAACTATTTATCATGCTTACTATCATCAAAGAAGTATTTGAGTGAGATTTTTGTAACCATTAGTAATATTTAGGACACATTCAAGTCCTTTTTATTTGCAGTAGCATCAGAATGTTCATATGTTCGGGGTTCAGGGTCAACTGAATATTTTCCATTTTTGATAAACTTTTTTCATATAATTTGTTTTACTTGCCACACATATTTTTAAAATCTTGGATTTTTTAAAAACTTATAGTGTCATTATTTTTTCATAACTTCCATATTGGATATCAATGTTAATATTTATTTAAAAAGCTCGAAGCAAATCGAGTTCGCATGTAACTAATTGCTATACTCCCGTAGGAACGTATTATGTTGTGACATTTACCGTTTGTCAGTCTGTTCGTTCGTCTGAATGTCTGTTAATTTTTTGCAAGGTATAAGGTCTACAACAATGAAAAACATCTTCAGCATGATCCAAAAAAAACACATCTTATAAAGGACCATAACTCCCTGAATTATACTGTTTGAATTATTTCCCTTTGAAAAAAAATGTAACCTGGAACTCAACTTATAATTTACCAATGATTGTAATTGTGGCTAATAACTTTCAAAGCATTAGATCTGCTTGTTATTGCACTTATAATTTATTTAATTTTTACATATGATTCCACTGTTTTTAATTTATTTATTACCTCTTGCAGAAAACAAATATAAAAGAAAAATTCAAAATTGTATTTAAAGGGACACCAGGCAGTCTTGAATTTTTAAAAACTAGCGGCATTCCAATATTATATTTAAACCTATAGTAGAATAAGAAGAGAAAGTTGAAAATTTCATTTAATTATATTGCCGATATTTGAATTGTTTGGGTGTTTGTTAACTATTTATCATGCTTACTATCATCAAAGAAGTATTTGAGTGAGATTTTTGTAACCATTAGTAATATTTAGGACACATTCAAGTCCTTTTTATTTGCAGTAGCATCAGAATGTTCATATGTTCGGGGTTCAGGGTCAACTGAATATTTTCCATTTTTGATAAACTTTTTTCATATAATTTGTTTTACTTGCCACACATATTTTTAAAATCTTGGATTTTTTAAAAACTTATAGTGTCATTATTTTTTCATAACTTCCATATTGGATATCAATGTTAATATTTATTTAAAAAGCTCGAAGCAAATCGAGTTCGCATGTAACTAATTGCTATACTCCCGTAGGAACGTATTATGTTGTGACATTTACCGTTTGTCAGTCTGTTCGTTCGTCTGAATGTCTGTTAATTTTTTGCAAGGTATAAGGTCTACAACAATGAAAAACATCTTCAGCATGATCCAAAAAAAACACATCTTATAAAGGACCATAACTCCCTGAATTATACTGTTTGAATTATTTCCCTTTGAAAAAAAATGTAACCTGGAACTCAACTTATAATTTACCAATGATTGTAATTGTGGCTAATAACTTTCAAAGCATTAGATCTGCTTGTTATTGCACTTATAATTTATTTAATTTTTACATATGATTCCACTGTTTTTAATTTATTTATTACCTCTTGCAGAAAACAAATATAAAAGAAAAACTCAAAATTGTATTTAAAGGGACACCAGGCAGTCTTGAATTTTTAAAAACTAGCGGCATTCCAATATTATATTTAAACCTATAGTAGAATAAGAAGAGAAAGTTGAAAATTTCATTTAATTATATTGCCGATATTTGAATTGTTTGGGTGTTTGTTAACTATTTATCATGCTTACTATCATCAAAGAAGTATTTGAGTGAGATTTTTGTAACCATTAGTAATATTTAGGACACATTCAAGTCCTTTTTATTTGCAGTAGCATCAGAATGTTCATATGTTCGGGGTTCAGGGTCAACTGAATATTTTCCATTTTTGATAAACTTTTTTCATATAATTTGTTTTACTTGCCACACATATTTTTAAAATCTTGGATTTTTTAAAAACTTATAGTGTCATTATTTTTTCATAACTTCCATATTGGATATCAATGTTAATATTTATTTAAAAAGCTCGAAGCAAATCGAGTTCGCATGTAACTAATTGCTATACTCCCGTAGGAACGTATTATGTTGTGACATTTACCGTTTGTCAGTCTGTTCGTTCGTCTGAATGTCTGTTAATTTTTTGCAAGGTATAAGGTCTACAACAATGAAAAACATCTTCAGCATGATCCAAAAAAAACACATCTTATAAAGGACCATAACTCCCTGAATTATACTGTTTGAATTATTTCCCTTTGAAAAAAAATGTAACCTGGAACTCAACTTATAATTTACCAATGATTGTAATTGTGGCTAATAACTTTCAAAGCATTAGATCTGCTTGTTATTGCACTTATAATTTATTTAATTTTTACATATGATTCCACTGTTTTTAATTTATTTATTACCTCTTGCAGAAAACAAATATAAAAGAAAAACTCAAAATTGTATTTAAAGGGACACCAGGCAGTCTTGAATTTTTAAAAACTAGCGGCATTCCAATATTATATTTAAACCTATAGTAGAATAAGAAGAGAAAGTTGAAAATTTCATTTAATTATATGCAATCAGGTGTAAAGTTAAAATATTACTGGATTAATAAAGCAAGATGCAAATTTGAATGCTTGATAAAAAGTTCAAAATTGCTGTATGTCTTTTTAATTATATGCAAGCATGTGATACTGCATAAAAAAACAAGGTGCTAATGCTAATAAATGTTCAAGATTGGCAGTTGTCCCTCTTTAATAAACAATAAAGGCTACTTTTCTATGTCAATTGCTATTTCATGACTATAAAATTTCCGGATGGACACTTTGGGAGCCAGAACATACTCTGTCCTCACTCCCCTCTCTATTGCATATAATTTATGAATTACATCATGTACATGTAACATTAATTTTATCTCAACCAACCCCATAAAAAGCAAATACATAAAATTGTTATGAAGTATCTGTTTTATATTTATGTATATTTAATAGATTTTAATTATATGTTCAATAGATGATATCTTGTTATATATATATATATATATATACAGGTATTTATTTTGACTAGCTCATTTAACTTGGGCCCCGTGTGGTTCCCGGGGGCCCCCGTTTGGTCACGGGGCAAAGAAGAGGGCCACTGCAGATCCCTTTGGAGGGGTAGGCAGAGGGGTAAAATCCCCCCAAATTCATGTTTATTTTATCATTTTTTGTTCATGTTCATTAAAGGTCTTCATCATGATCCCTGCATTGTTTCAGGTGCTATCTTACTCGCATCAAAAGAGCAGTGACAGAAAAACAATAAACATGGCTCCAGCATAAATGGAGTTTCTACGATAGAATTTGTAGCAACTATGCAGTTCAGGGTGAGAAGGTTCTAGGCCCATTTTCCATATTTTATCTCGATGTACATGGAAGATGAGCCTGGCATGTTCATGCCTGATAGGCGCCATATAACCTTTTCATATGTTGGTGTGCCTTAAAACCCCAATTCAATTCATTTAACTTGTATCTTGCTTCGACTCTGTGCACAGCAGTAGTTATTAAGTTGAGATACACATCTGCAATATCATATCCATATTGCAATGCAAATTACAATTTTATAGATAAAATAAATAACCCTGTCAATTTATATTATAAATTGTCTTGTTTGTTAATCCCCAGCAGTTAATATCTTGGCAAGTTCAAAGGCTAGGCACACATGATTGCATTTTGTGTTACAGTGTTTGAATGTTAAATAAATCTTTATTTTGTTTAAATTACGGCATCCCTTTAGTTTTTCAACTTGACTTGCATATTTGCAAATCATTATCAATATTTCAATAGTTCAAAGCAAATTGTTTCGGCATTTTAATAGATGTTGATCATATTGAACCAATAATATATTTAGACCTATGGTAAAATAACAAAGAAAAAATTTACAAATCCCAAGTGTTTTTACCTAGATTTAGATATATGCAAGCAGGTTTAAACTCAAAATAATACTGGATTACTAAACTGAGGTGCGTTATTAATTCTTAATAAAAACTTCAAAAATTGTCCTCTGTCCCTTTTTGAATGTGGTAATTATAGATATAAAAACATCCCGAGCAATGTTTGTGGTCGTTATTCTGTTTTTGAGCAAAAGTATACGTTAGTGAAAGCATAGGTTAGTTTAGCTAGTTATCAAACGTAATGGTGGAAAACTAGGATAATCAATCAATTAACCTATGTTTATGGCCATTACCCGTCTGTAGAATTTCCGATGTCAGAATCGGAATTTCGAAGATATCTGTGGAAATATATCGAAAATCGCATGAAATGTTCGGAAAAAAATTCCGAATTTGGAAATACACATATTTTTTCGCAATATCTGTAGGACTTCGCAATATTTTCCGCGGACATTACAATAATTTTCATTCGGAATGTGTTTCAATGTGCCATAGTCATTTTTTGATTCTGAAAAGAACATGAAGAACTTTTAATTTTTTAGCACTGGTAATTTTTTAGCACAATTATTTTTTTTGAATGAAACATTTGCAGTGACATCGATGTATTTCGTAATGCGTATACATCAATATGAATTTTAACATTTTATTTAATGTGAAATTGACTCTGATTCGTGACAGGTAATTTTAACTTAGAAATTGTTATGCAGTGTGTGCTCTAGGTAATTTTAACTTAGAAATTGTTATGCAATGTGTGCTCTACTCTAACAAAATAGATTTTATTTCATCGAGAAGTGAGAAAACTATATATTTTCTCGAATGCGAATCTACGACTCATTTTTTAGTTAAGTTATTTCCAGTCCAATGATATAACTTTTATAGCAACTGGTAGTTTTGCAAAAATGACCATCTGACATTTTTCACTAAATGACAACAATTCTGAAATACTTGACCTGAGTTTTAAAATCTATAGCTCATTTTCTTAGTTAGACTAGGTACAGTCAAATGATAAATATTAAACTGTTATTTTCTAGACAAATTAAAAAAAATTGTTTTTGACAATGATTGATAAAACCCCCCCACTATTTCACTGTTAAGCATAAAATAAATTGTTTTACGTAATTTGTAGCACATTTTAGGCCTTATATGACAGTCAATTTTTTTTGTGATAGTTGGATATTTTCTTTTTAATACATAGAAATTCTACACTATAACGGTTTTTAATACTATAATGTACTATAATATAAAAACCCTGACTATGCTATATGCAAATAAGCACTACAATTGTTTTTAATTAGTTCATGTCCGTCTAAAAAAATTGAATATATTGTAAGTGCTTATTTGCAGTAAGCATTTAAAAAATCTTACTCCCAGATAGTACTAAATTATATTCATGATTCATTTTTAGTTTAAACTTATTTATTTTACATGGATTTAACGGAAGCTCTATGAACCTTATTTGAATCACTGTCTTCCTGGGTAGAACCAGTACTAAGCAATTGCAGTTTAAATGTCTTGCTCAGAGAAACAACGCATATGACGCAATGGTGGGGATCGAACCCATGACTTCGCGATCATGGGTCCAACTGTATACCATTAGACCACAGCGCTCCACTTTTTACACTTTTAACCCATTGATCATGAATACTTGAGATTAGCTAATTCATACAGACATCCAACACTCATACTAATGAATTTATGATATCCATATGCTAATATCTTATTCTGATCACAAATTAAGACTTTATAGGCTGGCTGTGTTACAGTTATGTGACTCATTAGCCAATGAAACTGGTGCTTCTATATTCAAACACAAACGCAGTGTGTTTATACAAAAAGTTCTGTCGTATTTATTTGGGAGTGATACATTAACTTATAAAACAAGGATATAAATGTACGTTATTCATGGAGGATACCATTAAAGTAAGTATTATTATACCTCCGCTTCGAAGAAGTGGGTCGAAGCGGGGACTATATAGGAATCACTTTGTCGCGTCGCGTTTTATTATTTAACAGATAATAGTGACATGGTTGCATATTTGCTTCTAATTTTTGGTATGATGTGAAAATACGTTATGAAACCCACATAAGGTTACATTCCACTAATTATACAGGCTTCATAAGGTTACACTCCACTAACTTTTACACAAGATTTCGCAAAGTTTTTAATTGATTGAATTGGATTTTATAGTCGCACCAACAGCTAAGGTCATATGGCGACTTTCCAGCTTCCATTGGTGGAGGAAGACCCCAGGTGCCCCTCCGGGCAATTTTCATGCACGGGCGGGCCGCAAAGTTTTTAATTATTTGTCCTGTTATTTAACAGATAGTGGTTGCATATGTTCTTTTTCATCTTTTATGATGCGAAAAATATGTAATAATAACCTCATAAAGTTATGCACTACTAATTGTAAGACCTCATAAGGTTAAACACCACTAATTTACGTTGTGTCACGTCGCTTCCCGTTGCATTATTTAACAAATAGTGGTTGCATGGTTGCATATTTGCTTTTCCTTTTTGGTATTTTGTGAAAATACATTATGAGAACCACATAAGGTTACATTCTACTAATTATACAGATTTCATAAGGTAACACTCCACTAATTTTTACATATGATTCCACTGTTTTTAATTATTTCTCCTGTTATTTAACAGATAATGGTTTCATATTTTCTTTTTCTTTTTTTATGATTTGAAATACATAATGAAATCTTCATAAAGTCACACACTACTAATTTTAAGACCTCATAAGGTTACATTCCACTAATTTATGGCGCATCGCGCCACCTTTTATTATTTAACACATAATAGTTACATGGTTGCATATTTGCTTTTCATTTTTGTTACATGTATGATGTGAAAAAACATTTTGAAAACCACATACGGTGACATTCCACTAATTACAAGACTTCATAAGGTTACACACCACTATTTTTTACATAAGATTGCACTTAGTTTTTAATTATTTGTCCTGTTATTTAACAGATAATGGTTGCATATTTTTTTTCTTCTTTTTTTATGATGTGAAAATACGTAATAATAACCTGATAAAGTTATACACTACAAATTTTAAGACCTCATAAGGTTACACTCCACGAATTTACGTTGTGTCGCATTGCTTCCCATTGCATTATTTAATAAAATAATGGTTGCATGGTTGCATATTGCTTTTCCTTTTTGGTATTTTGTGAAAATACATCATGAGAACCACATAAGGTTACATTCCACTAATTATACAAACTTCATACGATTACACTCCACTAATTTTTACACACGATTTTACTAAGTTTTTTAATTATTTGTTCATATTTTTTATGATTTGAACATACATAATGAACACTTCATAAAGTTACACACTATGAATTTTAATACCTTATAAGGTTACACTCCACTAATTTATTTCGCGTCCCGTCCTTTCGTGTCCCGTTGTATTATTTAGCAGAAAAAGGTTGCATGGTTGCATATTTGCTTTTCTATTTACTATTAATCAGATAATTCTTCTGCATAAATTTGAAAGCGAACTTTTTACCAAAGAAAATCAGATTATCTGAAATTTCAAATTATTCTGGAAATCTAGCATCAATTGGAATAATTTCCGCAACAGAATTGCAATATTCAAGTTACGAAGAAATGCCGATGTCCAAATATTTTCAAAAAACAATACCGATGTCCGAATGTTTCCAGAAGGAAATGCCGATGTCCGAATATTTTCCAAAGGAAATACCAGACGTCCAAATGTTTTCCAGAGAAAATGCTTTTGTCTGAGTTTTAGCCGAACTATTGCCGATGTCCAAATATTTTCCGAAGAAACACATTTTTGGACAATTTTGTCCAAAGATATCGGAAAGCCGAAGACTTTATCGGAAAGTCAAAAATGAATTTATTCGTGGAAATTCTTTATTATTTATTTTCGAAGTCCGACTTATTTTCTAGTAAAACTTCTGTCCATTACTCCAAAGATTGGAATTCTGAATTTATTCCGCAGACTTAATTCGGAATTACGTGGAAATTATAGAGACGGGTAACCTAGGTTTTCAAGCGAAAGTATAGTTTTTATAAGTTTCGATAAACCAAGCGAAAATAGTTATCGAACATAACCTTCGAGAAACTAGGATAATGATCAACTAACTTATATTTATGGCATTTATACTATGTTTTCGAGCAAAAGCATAGGTTGGTTTCAATAAACATAATATATCTGTTCATGCCCAGACAAACACAGTAGTCTTGAGTATTTATAAGTTAAAAGGTTAAAACTATATTATAGTTACACAGTATATTGCTGTCTAGGGTGTTCCTACGATCACTGGTTGGCCATGATAAGTTCTGGCCTCCGGTGACGGTGATGTGGAATAAGTGCAATTTGATATCAATTTGACTTTTAGATACGGTGTGTGGTATTACTTCTCTGATTAAGATTTGAACAAACATAATCCATTCATTCTTTTTCATAACATTAGGTACTTATTTATTCTGTTTATGAGGTTGACGAACTTGATGCGACATCTTGTCCCTGTTTAGAAAATATCACGGAGAACGTAAATTTGAGATTTCCCTGTTGATATTTTAAGCGGCTTATAAACAGCATGTAATGCAAACACATAAGACTACATATATTACTTTTTTTTATTTAAACAAATGATATGGTAAATAAAGAGTTTAAATAATCATAATATATCGATCATTATGACATAATATAACCACGAGGAAAAAACAAAACAAAGAAATTATGCAAAAACCGCAGGATACTAAACTGGCACATTTCTCCCGTTTTGTTGTGTTTTTCCGGTCTAATATATAAATATTCATGGTACTTAGTTTGAATACCGTTATTTTTTATAAATTTAACACTTATAACCCGAGAAAGACGTTATTTGAAAATTATTCGTAATTGGAGGGGCCATTTACGAATTCGCAAATGGCGTGTCGATAATTCGGAATTATCGAGTATTCGTAATTGGCGTGCTACATTAACATTGTAGTACCTTTGACGCATAGGATCAAAGTCTACACATTCCAACAATATGTGTTTGACCGTTAACGGTGCAAAGCAGGGTATACATTCCGGCAATGGCTCACCTTGTAATAAATATGAATGAGTATAACGTGTATGCCCTATTCTGCACCGGGCTTGGACAACTTCCTCTCGACGAACGTGTCTACTAGAAGAACGCCACTCTCCGAGCAACGGTTTAATTGAATGGAGTTTATTGTTAACTGACAAATCCCAAGCGGTTTGCCAAGAGTTACGAATATATGTGTTAATACAACTTTTAAAATCAGTATAAGGTAACTTGGTATTAGATATATGTAAATCTAATGCTGCCTTGGCAGCACTATCAGCTCTATCATTACCACGTATTCCTACATGGCTTGGAAGCCAGCAGAAAATAATAACATTATCAATTATAAGAGAATTGTACTTTTCTAAAAGTTGAAGCACAACTGGGTTATCATGTTTCATATAACCCAGTGCTTGAAGAGATGAAAGGGAATCAGAAAAGATTACAAAATGGTCATCATCAGATTCCTGAATATAATTTAAGGCAAGTTCAATTGCCTTAAGTTCAGCTGAAAAGATAGAGGCCTTGTCAGGCAGGCGGCTCTTTATGCTGTGTTTGATATATGCATTTATGTACATTATGTCACAGTCAAGAGTCAAATATCCGCATTTAGGATCAGTGCACATGAACTTGAAATTGAAAATGATAGATATAACGCTAAACATATCAATGATAGACTATGCAACTTATGCCAGACTATAGAAGATGAAATTCATTTTATGTGCATTTGTAAAAAATATGCCAAACAAAGAAATCTGCTTTATTTGGAATTGGATTATCAATTTGTAATAAACCTGAGTTTGATATTGACTATTATGTCTAGCACAAATGCTAACATTATAAGAGCAATTGGAAGATTTATGCAGCAGTGCAATTTAAAAACTAAAGACTTATAACTGTACCTTAGCTATAATATATTTTACTAAAACTGACTATTTATGTATGTGGTAACTTACTATGTAAATTTGGTTTTAACTGTATTGGCCGCGCGCCAGAAGCGCGCTGCCTATATTGGGATTGGTTTTTGATGCTCCATATATGGAGGAGAACGTGACTTGTTGTTGTAAAAATGTTGGGGGTAAAAGACTGGCCAAAATGTTGGTATTTACGGGTAGGTATAAAACGCGGACAACACACGCGGACTAGCGGACTGCGGACTGCGGACCAGTATGGTATAAAATGCGGACTGGTATTTTGCGGACCATGTATATAGATGGGACAAATAATACAAAGATTTTGGTCAGCAAATATTAAAGTTAGACTTTCATGAAACAAAATAAGTCTTGTGGTGAATGGTAATGGTCATTTGAAAATAGATTTGCATGAAAATAATTCGTCAAATGCCAGTTGTAATTTAGGTTCAATTGATGTTTAAAGCAAAAGAATTTACAAAAGTGAAGTTTTTTCACGCTATGATTTAGTAACAGTGATTGTTATTATGTGTTAGAATGTAATAAGTGACGAAAAAATAACTTTAATCCCTGTTTTAATTAAAGCTAGTTATGACATAATGTTCAACTCCTGTTTTCAAAAGTGCGTTTTGTAAGTAGCCCGGGATATCAGTTATGAAAAATCAGTGATGGAATTGATACCGGATATTTCGATAAGTACTTTTAACTGTCATTTGATGTAACTATATGGATATCAAAGTTGTCAACAAATATACATTTCTTATACAATGATTTAAATGACGTAGGTTTCATGAAAATCTTCTTTTTTTTTTAATGATTTCTGTGATATTTCGAACAGTACCTTCATTTGATATTATGATAAGTATTGTCACCAACTATTAATAATTTTGGTTACTAGTATATTAGCAATATTATTTTCTTCTGGCAAGTTTTTTTCGAATAGTTGTACTTCATGTCAACGTAGTTGATATTTTTTTAAAACACTGGATAACTCGATTTAATATCGTTGTTTTTTAATGAAATTGCTGAATAACAAATATACGTAAATGAAAATTAATTGTGTCTGAAATAAAAAAATAATTTAAAAAATAATATTTAAGGAGGTTGGCTGGGAAAGGACGTAGTGATGAGATTTTTTTTAATTCATAGTTAAGGCTTCTTTGGTATAACTTAGATTCAAAATTATCAATAAAAGGCTAGGTCACCACGCTTTTTTCCCCACTAAACGTAATTGAAGAAGGCACATATTTCTAACTTCAAAATTTCACTAAAAAGAGGAAAAATATAGTCATTGAACATTTTCACAATTGTTTTCATAACATTACGTTTATTGAAAAACAACAATTAATTTTCGATTGCTTATATACATATCTTTCAAATCATACAAAAACAATTGTAATCCTCATTCGTCTTTTTACTTTAAAAAGCAAACATATATCGACCGTACCCCACCCACTTTTGTTTTTACCGAAAAATTAATTCAAGATAAAAAATTATGTTCTAATGATCAATTTTTTTAAAATTTGTATATGTCAAGGTCCTATGACATTTCTATCAAAACAAGTAAAAAAATATATAGGTCACCAGGCTTCTAATGATTTTTAATTACAAATTCTTTAAATTACACCCATTTTGGAGTTATTTTGACATTTTTAATGTAAAATACTGTACACACAATATTGACATGGAGATCGAAAATAAAATTAGCTCAGTATCTACTTTTAAATATATATTCCACTACTGGAAAACAAAAATCTGATTTATTCTATAGCAAAAGGATACATTCTACTCAGAGCTACCCATACCCCCTATTTTGATGACAAGAAAAAATGATCACAAATGACGGAAAATATATGAAAAAAAAAAATTGCTTAAAATTTGGTATGTTACCATCTTAAATCCTACATTATATCCATATCTACTAGAATGGAAAAAATGAAACAATTATGTTGTCAAATACAACTATGATTTAAAAAATAAAATGTTTAGACTTGAAGATGTCAAAACTTGACCAGCCAACATCCTTAAAAAGAAACAAATTATTGCAAAAAAAAGAAGAAAAATGCAAATTACTGTATATGCCTCTCTACCGAATCATAGCATATATTGATGTTTCAAACTGACAATGATTGACATCTGTATGTGTTTATTAATGACACGATTAACTGATAATCTTAAACGCCGCTGGCAAGACCATCAGTACGGGAGCAGAGAAGTCATTTCACGTGCTTGAACCGCATAACTCAAACATAAATAATTGGTGTTGAGGCAACGTAGTTCCCATTTTGCAAGCACGTGCAGATGCGCGGATTTTATAGTACTCTTTTTAGAAACACTAGTTTAAAGATTATACTATATGGCAAAGAAAACAAATCATATCAGA
The DNA here is from genome assembly GCA_037043455.1 of Cyrtodaria siliqua. NCBI lineage: Eukaryota > Metazoa > Mollusca > Bivalvia > Adapedonta > Hiatellidae > Cyrtodaria > Cyrtodaria siliqua. The sequence continues at coordinate 9,720 of JAWPHD010009815.1, read as the reverse complement.
AGTCAGTTATTATGTCGGAGATTTATAAAACAATCGTGTTGACAGGTTTTATTGAGATATCATAGTCGGAAATCGCGGTACAAATGCGAAGATCGAAAAAAACTAGTTTTTGTTTTCTTCGAAATTGTCAATGTTTCAAAACGGGTACAAAAATTGTATATTCTTAAATATTGTTGAAATTGACAGGAGTCGAAGATCATTACCTGATCTACCTTTTTTGAAAATTTCTTATTTTTTCGTGAATATACATTTTGCGTGCCCTTTTTGAAAGTTGGTACCTGCATTTCACTCTTTCAGAGGCTATTCAAAATGGCGGCGACACAGAAAAACACCCAGCCCAGGGCCAGTCAGTCGCAGGCCACAAACCCACTTCTCCCTGGACAAATTAACATCATATGGTCAATACACAGTCACAGAAACTATATATTGTGAATTGAACTGAACGTTTATAAATAGCTAAGGAATGTGCTAAAAATAGCTCACACACATTCAAAGGTCAAATAATGCTGATCCGTGTACATACACAGATAGATCGTTTACACATACGGCCCGATTGACCGATGGATTATTTCAATTTATTTGCACAGAAGTAGAATTAAAACAGTGTTACAATCACGATCGTATACAATTCCAAGTTGTGCATGAGTGCGTAATTTACAAAATACAAACAAATAGATCTATTACAGTAGACAATGTAGAGAATTAAAATTGAAAAGTGGAACACACCAGCAAATGCCTGAAATGGGTCATGGCATTGTCTGCACTGTAGCCTATGTAAGTAACACTTTTAATTTCTGTATGACAAGTGTTTAACGTTGAAACATGTAAAACGGTGGTGGTTGATATATATTAACTTAATTCTGATAATTTTTTAGAACACATGAGTGATGAATAATTGATGAAAATGTAAGCCTTGAAAATCTACTATTTGTTCATGAATGCCACCTGTGACTTACATTTTGGACAGTATCATCTTCTGGAAAGCACCACTTTCAATTCCAGTTGTGTTTTTAGTCAAATGTTATGGAATGCTGACATTGTTAGCATTGAGAAAGTTGGACAGAGTTATTAATATTAAAAACAAATGAAACAATATCATATATGACTTGTTTTTTTCAGGTCTGCTAAGACTAAGTTAGCTAGAGGCAGTGTGCAGTATTACCATAGCCAGATTCAAGTCAAATTTCCCAGTCTCACAGTATAACTACATCAAGAGCCTTGTATTAGCCAGTATGTAGGTAAGCGCAGCTTCAAAAAATCTATGAATTTATCAATGTTTGTTCTTTGCAAAATATGTGGCATTGTGCACCAGTCCTGCACCACAGACATATTAATAATTTGTTATTAGGTCTGTGCCTGCACTTAGTCTCAGACTTTTTATACTAAAAATAAAAATGGTGTTTTACAGCACATCGACACATAAATAGGTCATATTGTGCTTAGTACATATGTAAAATTAAACAAACAAAATAAAAAGGTCCCTGTATTACATCTAAATTATTAAACTTAACCAAGACCCCGACTTAACATAATGTGCTGGCATGGCCCAGCAATAGCATGGTGGATGATAGCAATCTGGAGCTTCCGGTTCAAGTCACACATGCACCACTGAGTTTCGTCTATGGTTTCGGGCAATACATCTTCCCTCAGTCTTGTTTGTTCCTCAGCCTCTTTTGTTTGATTGGGATTTAAACTGGGGAGTCTATCCTCCAAGCACGATAAACAACCATAGAAATTATTAATGTATACATTAGTAAGAGTAAGACAGGTTCTCGAATTCCTATGTGTCATTTGGGGCGGCTATAAATAAGGTATACCGGTAATAAATGTGTTGATTTAGCAGAAAACGATTATTTTTAATTTATTGTACATGTAAAAAAAGTTCTATAATCACTATTCATTTACATATTTCAGTTCTACAACTTGTTACCTATTTAAGTTGAAACAAAATATCATGTATGTCATTTTTATTTTCAGAGCCTGGAGTCCTGAGATGCTGGGAGTTAGCTGAAAATAGTTAGTCATGTCCCAATATATATGGGAGGATTTTATTGAAACAAGTAGTCACATATAACTTTTTACAACATTAACAACAGAATCAGAAATACTTAAACGAACAAGAATAGTATATAATAACAAGATGGTGTACAATATTTATTTATTTTTATGAATCATGAATCAGCAATACCTCATACGGACAGTACTAGCATCAACTTCAAGAAAAATATGTCTAGTAAGAGGATCACCAGTTCAGCCAGCACAATATCATATCAACATGCATATCCGACTGTCAGTACGGGAGCAGAGAAGTCATTTCACGTGCTTGAACCGCATAACTCAAACATAAATAATTGGTGTTGGAGGCAACGTAGTTCCCATTTTGCAAGCACGTGCAGATGCGCGGATTTTATAGTACTCTTTTTAGAAACACTAGTTTAAAGCTTATACTATATGGCAAAGAAAACAAATCATATCAGAAGTCAGTTATTATGTCGGAGATTTATAAAACAATCGTGTTGACAGGTTTTATTGAGATATCATAGTCGGAAATCGCGGTACAAATGCGAAGATCAAAAAAACTAGTTTTTGTTTTCTTCGAAATTGTCAATGTTTCAAAACGGGTACAAAAATTGTATATTCTTAAATATTGTTGAAATTGACAGGAGTCGAAGATCATTACCTGATCTACCTTTTTTGAAAATTTCTTATTTTTTCGTGAATATACATTTTGCGTGCCCGTTTTGAAAGTTGGTACCTGCATTTCACTCTTTCAGAGGCTATTCAAAATGGCGGCGACACAGAAAAACACCCAGCCCAGGGCCAGTCAGTCGCAGGCCACAAACCCACTTCTCCCTGGACAAATTAACATCATATGGTCAATACACAGTCACAGAAACTAAATATTGTGAATTGAACTGAACGTTTATAAATAGCTAAGGAATGTGCTAAAAATAGCTCACACACATTCAAAGGTCAAATAATGCTGATCCGTGTACATACACAGATAGATCGTTTACACATACGGCCCGATTGACCGATGGATTATTTCAATTTATTTGCACAGAAGTAGAATTAAAACAGTGTTACAATCACGATCGTATACAATTCCAAGTTTTGCATGAGTGCGTAATTTACAAAACACAAACAAATAGATCTATTACAGTAGACAATGTAGAGAATTAAAATTGAAAAGTGGAACACACCAGCAAATGCCTGAAATGGGTCATGGCATTGTCTGCACTGTTGCCTGTGTAAGTAAATACACTTTTAATTTCTGTATGACAAGTGTTTAACGTTGAAACATGTAAAACGGTGGTGGTTGATATATATTAACTTAATTCTGATAATTTTTTAGAACACATGAGTGATGAATAATTGATGAAAATGTAAGCCTTGAAAATCTACTATTTGTTCATGAATGCCACCTGTGACTTACATTTTGGACAGTATCATCTTCTGGAAAGCACCACTTTCAATTCCAGTTGTGTTTTTAGTCAAATGTTATGGAATGCTGACATTGTTAGCATTGAGAAAGTTGGACAGAGTTATTAATATTAAAAACAAATGAAACAATATCATATATGACTTGTTTTTTTCAGGTCTGCTAAGACTAAGTTAGCTAGAGGCAGTGTGCAGTATTACCATAGCCAGATTCAAGTCAAATTTCCCAGTCTCACAGTATAACTACATCAAGAGCCTTGTATTAGCCAGTATGTAGGTAAGCGCAGCTTCAAAAAATCTATGAATTTATCAATGTTTGTTCTTTGCAAAATATGTGGCATTGTGCACCAGTCCTGCACCACAGACATATTAATAATTTGTTATTAGGTCTGTGCCTGCACTTAGTCTCAGACTTTTTATACTAAAAATAAAAATGGTGTTTTACAGCACATCGACACATAAATAGGTCATATTGTGGTTAGTACATATGTAAAATTAAACAAACAAAATAAAAAGGTCCATGTAATACATCTAAATTATTAAACTTAACCAAGACCCCGACTTAACATAATGTGCTGGCATGGCCCAGCAATAGCATGGTGGATGATAGCAATCTGGAGCTTCCGGTTCAAGTCACACATGCACCACTGAGTTTCGTCTATGGTTTCGGGCAATACATCTTCCCTCAGTCTTGTTTGTTCCTCAGCCTCTTTTGTTTGATTGGGATTTAAACTGGGGAGTCTATCCTCCAAGCACGATAAACAACCATAGAAATTATTAATATATACATTAGTAAGAGTAAGACAGGTTCTCGAATTCCTTTGTGTCATTTGGGGCGGCTCTAAATAAGGTATACCGGTAATAAATGTGTTGATTTAGCAGAAAACGATTATTTTTAATTTATTGTACATGTAAAAAAAGTTCTATAATCACTATTCATTTACATATTTCAGTTCTACAACTTGTTACTTATTTAAGTTGAAACAAAATATCATGTATGTCATTTTTATTTTCAGAGCCTGGAGTCCTGAGATGCTGGGGGTTAGCTGAAAATAGTTAGTGATGTCCCAATATATATGGGAGGATTTTATTGAAACAAGTAGTCACATATAACTTTTTACAACATTAACAACAGAATCAGAAATACTTAAACGAACAAGAATAGTATATAATAACAAGATGGTGTACAATATTTTATTTTTTTTATTAATCATGAATCAGCAATACCTCATACGGACAGTACTAGCATCAACTTCAAGAAAAATATGTCTAGTAAGAGGATCACCAGTTCAGCCAGCACAATATCATATCAACATGCATATCCGACTGTAGACACAAGGTGGATCGTTGGCGACATTAACTGGATAGTTCATTGGAGTGGCTCAAAATAAGGGCTAATATGAAAATATAAATGTGTTTCTGTTAATCTGACCGGCCGTGCCCAATTTATTTATTGGATTAAAATGTTTTCTGAATTGTATTGGATTATATAAAAGTTTGTGGAATAACAGATGGCAGGACGTGTATATTACCGGTTATACCCAGAAGAAAAGTGAGTGGTCTTCCTCACCAAAAAAATAACAAACTGATACATGTATATATATATAACCCCACATATGTTCAAATTGGCTTGCACCATATAAACAATTACATATTAAAGGGACATGCAGCAATCTTCTTTTTTTTAAACTCCAAAATGTTATAACTTATAATTTAAATATATGCAAGCGGGTGTAAAGTGAAAATAAATTACATTTTAATGCTTGATAAAAACTTGATAAATGCTGTGTGTCCCTTTAATAAATAAAAACAATTATTGTATGATGCAATTTAATTTGTTATGTAATACCCTTTATATTTGGGATGTTTTGATGTAAATATTTGAAATAAAATGTTTTAAATCAAATAAATAATTCATTTTGATATCTGACTTGTTACATATTTTTTACTTAGTCATGAAAGATAATATTTAAGGCCTTAATATGTACCTTAAATGTTTATTGTTTAACATTGAAAGGTGAGTTTGCATATGGTGTTAGTTATCTGTGCGTCTATATCCTTCCACAGTTTTTAACCAATCTTTTCGAAACTTTACATGATCTTTATCTATGATGTCTAGAGGAGCATATCGATTTTGCATCAAAATAAAATTTATTTATGAATATATATTCTTGCATAGTACAATTTTCCACGGATTGTTTTCAGTGCGTTCATTCAAGTCCATGGACATATTGAGTTGAGATGTTCGGTTGGCATTTTATATTTGTATGCATTCTCATCTTCACCTCTCACCGCTGCGGGTTCAATTCCCACTAGGAGCTCAACTTGTAGGTGAGAAAGTGTCGATTCTTACAGATAGCAGTAAGTACACAGTACTGGTTCTACCCAGGAAATATGGCCTAAAATGTGCTATAATGACATAAAACACAATTCAAATTTAAAAATATAAAGTAAAAAAAATGGCCTTCTTTATTTTCCTTCGATGCTATCAGTATAAGTATTACGACAGTGTTTCTGTCTGATAAAAAAATCATCTTAGGTTTCAACCGACAAATGGTCTATATTTAAACTAATACAAGTAAGATGGGCCCTCAAACCCTTTTATGTGTGGGTGATATATTCCACGGTTGATTCATGATACTAGCATGGGACAGCTATAGTACATATGACAGTGCTGAGTGCAGTTGCGGATGAATTGAATTGAATATTTAACGGCTCATCAACACAGTACAGGTTATTTAGAGCCGCCTCAGAGAGAGGGGAAGGATACATAGGAATCCGGGAACCGTGCACTACCCTTATTATCGAACAGATTCCTATGGTTCTTTAACATGCTCGGATGATAGACCTATAAGCGGGACCACCCTGTTTACGTCCCCATCCGACGGATGAGGCTAAGGGGAATGTGTCTTGCCCAAGAACACACCGACAAAACTCAGTGGCACCACCTCCGGTTACAAATCCGCTGCGCTACTGGCTGCGCCAAGTTGCGGATGACAATAAGACACTGGACAGTCTAGTCAAAAACACAGCAACAAATATATTATCTGAATATGTTTAAGAATGTACTGTATGCTTGGAAGAGCTTTCAAAAACAGACTAGCTTTCATGATTTTAGTTGGGGTGGGATGGGGATGGGGCGCATCCTTTTAAATCTCAGTTCAGATGCCCTCCCCCTCCTTCTCTCCATCCCAACTCCCATCTTGAACAGTAGCGATTGTTACGTAAACTTTCCACATATGAGAGAGTGCCCAATACTACCCGCTCCATCGAATACGCGCCTGCAGTTCTTGCGAGGTCAGTCGAGTCAAAATTACAGTTAAATCAAACAATTCGTATTTTCGTGTACTTTTGATAAAGAAATAACATGCTTTTCGTGATATGCAGCAAAATTCATGTAATGTGTGAGCTAAAACAACAATTCAAGTATCTCCTCGTACTTTATTTAACAAAAAACACACGGTTGTTGTCATTTCAATCGTATTCTAAAGATGGCATCTTTTAGAGTTATCGCCCCTCGCTTCGACATTTTACAAGGCGGGTCTGAATTTATCACGCAGTAGAGCTTCTAAAAAAAAAGTCGGTACAGACGAAAATCACGAAACCTAAAGGGGAGATGAAATTTCATGATCAAAAATTGTCACAATTTTCCAAATTATGCGTTTTAAAGAATTCAAAATGGCGGACATTTTATTTTTTTGACGTTGCCGAAAGTTGACGTACTACTTTTCGTTGTCAAGCGTGGTTGCGATATTTGAAAGATGTAGGAAAATATCAAGGCTGCTCCCGTACTGCATAGCCTTGTTTATTTAAGAATCATGCCACTTATTGAATTGTAAAGTCTCTTTTTTTTATGATAGTTGATTAGATTATCTAACGCCTCTGGCAATAATACGAAAGTGTATAATTCTTATTGTAAATGGTGATTACAAGTGAAATATGTCAAACAAGTAAATAATTAATGTTGCGACATTGCCAGATTGCAATATACGTGATAAAAGTGTTAATAATGAATAGTCTTACTTGTTGTGTATCTTCAGATAGTTTAGTTATTAACATATTCTTTATTTCTAAAATAAGCAACAACACTAGGCTGTATTTAGGTGAGTGCGTAATCCTGTCTACGCAGTAATTGATAAATACAATAATATCAGTTTTGTTGCTTATGCACAAAAAAAATATTTGTCTTTGCGAGGCCTTTACTATAGCCACATGCACGGACGTTTCATTTTTGTGAATAATTGGTATACTATATACGGTGAATCACGTGTGTGTCATGAAATGTCTATTGAAGTGCACACTATCGCCATATCTTGTCCAGCTCACCATTTATTTATTTCCAACATCCTGATTTTAAACAATATTAATATTTATATATAAGATTTTTTTTTGATATTACATCAAACATGAATCGTTAGCATCTTCGAATTTGTAATTTGTATGTAATGTCTCTTAATCATGTACATTAACATCATACTCTTCTCGGGGAAATTGTAATGTTTCTTTGGAAGATAAAATTGTAAGATTCAAAAAAAAGAGCTGCAAGACATCCTGGATAACGATTTCGAAACTCCATCTGTTGAACTTTTTACAAAAAAGATAAATTCCAAAAAGCAATTCTAATGTTGAAAACATTCAATGATCAGGCTCCTGCTTATCTTAAAAATATGTTTACTCTTACTTCAAATGTACATAGAGTAAAATACACAAAACATAACACTATTATTTATTGTGTTCGTATTTATTGAAGCATTCACAGATATATAAGTGTCAAATCAAATTGTAATATAAACTTTGTAATATATCAATTAACATAATTTAAAACACAATTTCTAATATTGTATTCGTACTTAATTAGACCATTGCATGACTATTACAGTTTACAGAATTTAAAACACGAACAGATTTGTTCACGGCATTAACAGTCCGAAAAATCACAATTGTTTGTAAAATAAATAAATATATATATGTGTATATCTATTTTGCTCTAAACATCAGTTGAACCAATTGAACTTATTACACGTTGGGGGGGGGGGGGGGGGGGGGGGGGGGGGGGGGGGGAACATCAGTTGAACCAATTGAACTTATTACACGTGGTTGGGGTGGGGGGGGGGCATTCAACACAATTCCTAATCGGTCACTTCATTAAATTGTAATTAAAAAAAGATACTACTGACGGATATTTCTCCAAACGCGGCTGACGTCATACTGCTGACGGATATTTCTCCAAACTGACGTCAAACTCTAATTCCCATAGATTCAGCTGTTAAGGTTGGGCCCGTACCTTTCGTTTTAAATAGTTCCAGACATGCTCGATTGGGTTTAGGTCAGGACTTTTAGAAGGAAAAGGGATGACTCGTATGTTATTGGCCTGTAACATTGCCAATGTTGCTCTGGCGATATGACACGGAGCGTTGTCTTGGACGAGTTGCATGCCACGGTTTGCAGCAATGTTGTGGTATAAGAACAGGTTGAATGATGTCCGTCTAATATCGTCGTGCATTCATGTTGCCTTGTATGGACACGATCGATGTTTTGGTGTGCATCGAAATGCCCGCCCGTATCATAATGATCCTCCCACGAACTGGTCCGTCTCAAGATCCCAATTGGCGCTGTTTCTCTCACCACGTCGGCGATAAATGCGTTTGCGGCCGTCGGCACAACGCAATGTAATCCTTGTCTCGTCGACGAAAAGAACATTCGCCCAGTCGGCCCTGCTGAACCGAAATGTCGCCTAGCCCCAGCTAAGCGAGCTTGGCGGTGTCTTCTCGTTAAGATAGGACCTTTCTGAGGTCGACGGCATCGAATTCCGACGTCACGTAACCGGTTTCGTACGTTTTGAGTTGATACATGACATCCATGAGTCTCCCTCGTATGCAAGATGTCGTTGTAGCTGGTAGAAAACGGTCACGGAGATGTGATACAACCATGTATGTGTTGTCATCCTCTGTTTGAACCGTCGGGGTCGATCAGCCACACTTCCGGTTTGGTTGAATTTCACCCAAAGAGCTTGGATGGTGGATAGCCGCCGATTGAAGGTTCTTGCCACCTGAAATAAAGTTAAAAACGGAAAAAAACACCAAAATAATAGCTACAAATGAATTATATCGACATTCTTTGAAATTTCAAAAAATAAAACTCACCTGTCGTAAAGGTGTCCCGGCCTGTAACATTCCGACAGCTCGGCCGCGTTCCTTTTGTTTCATTCTCGCCATGATATGTGTTTTTCAAGTAGGAAAATCATCAGCAATGACAAAAGTGTACATGAACACGTGCATA
>JAWPHD010009814.1:0-100053 GCA_037043455.1 Cyrtodaria siliqua | reverse complement strand
AAAACATAAATAAAAAATTGACGACGTTTTAGTATGAAAAATTGCTTTTTTTAATTCCCCATAACTTCTTAACTACTTAACTGATTTCAATAATATACGACTCATTTTTTTAAGTTATTTCCAATCCAATGATATAACTTAAAGCAACTTTCGGAAAAAAGTAGTTTTTAAAAAAAATGACCGACTGACATTTTTCACTGTAAATGACAACAATTCTTGACCAGTTTTAAAAACTACAGCTCATTTTCTTAGTCCATTTACAGTCGAATGATATATATTAAACAGTTATTTTCTAAAAAAAAAAAAAAAAATAATATTGAAAAAAATGTAGTTCCGACAGTGAAAAAATAAAACGCTATATTTCACACGTATGAAATACCACTTTTTTTTCATTGATAAAATCCACTATTTCACTGTTAAGCATAAAATAAAGAAGAAGCTACAATAGTGTTGCCTTGTACCCTTGACAGGTATGGGCTGCAATCGGTGGAGCATCGACATTACCTGCACTTCCATTTCCTCCTTTGGGACGCTCTTGTCCAGTAATAATTTTTCGCTGTCCTGGATTTTCTGTGGGAATAATAAAGCTTAGCATTACAAACTGTGGGAAGTCATCTTGCACACCAAACTCTCGTCTTTCATATCAAGCATGAATATAAAATAATTGTAAATTTGAAACTGATTCTCATCTCAAATGGCTTGATAATTCGTCCTGCAACTCAGTATAAGAAATTGTGTGTCAAATTAAACAAAATCCTTATTTCCTTTAACCTCTTTAACCTGTATGTAGGTCACGTAAATTTGTAAAACATAGTTTACTTGAAATGAAATGAAATGAAAGGGGGAGAGCATGAGTTTGAGAGGTTTTAGAGTCAGTTAAGACAATAAAATCTGATAACCACAACAAACTAACATTTTCATTTTTAGAATATACATGATCAGCTTATTTGGCAGTGAAATTAATTAGGTTTTGTGTAAGAGCTTATTACAGTCATTGTGTTAGGGGCTATTCCAAGGACGAGGAATGTATATTTAATTCTAATATATTGATAGTGGGGTAAAAACATTTGTATTGTGATACTTTATAATAAAACAATATGGTGGGACTGGGGGTTAAAAAAGTGGCATTCCCCATTATAAGTAAATGAATGGAATAGCCCTACCTGAAGTGAAACTATATACTCAATGAAAAGACATTTTTGCCTTACATATATTACACTATTTAACTGGTATGTATATTTATACTAACTTGTACTTCGCGTCCAAAGCTTCACCCTTGGGGGATTTAGACTTGGCAGCGTCTGTGGTGCCTTGGATCTTCGCGTCACCACCGCCAAGTAAGTCTTTAAAGTCATCAGTCAGCTCACCGACACTGTCTTTCTGCTGAAAAATGGACAAGAATTCACCACCAAGGAATAAACTTGTCCATGCTTCTGAAGAAAGTTGATTTATTTACGTTTTATTTGTTGAGTCGAATACGCACATGTTTTTTAAATGACTGATTCATTTGATTTTTTTTAGATAATTTTCAGAACTGGCTCACTGCTTTTGTCATTATGATGGTATTTCACTCACAGTAGCAAGTTTGTAGATAAAACACTGATGACTATTTCATTAACACATACACGGGACCCAAAAAGGCACTTCTGAAATCGAACAAATACCCATAGATACAAAACTGAGTTTAGAGGACCAAATTTAGGAAATAGGGTTCACCCATTGATGTTTATTAAATTGCCTTTTCTTGGGTCCTGAATATGTTTTAATGGAACAGCCCTGAGAAGATAAGGTCTCAGAGATAAAATGTTCAAGACAGATTCACCATAACTAAGTTGTTTTCATATTCAAGCATATTTTTTTGAAACTCAATTTGTTTGAAAATGTCATACTACTGCAATCAAACTGACTGAATATCAGAGTGTTTGCAAAATCTCCATGTGAAAGATTGTCCACGATTTAATATAGACAAAAGGCATTATAATGATTTTTGTTTTTTTTTACATAATGCTGTTTGAAATTAATGAATCCTTTTCATATTCATCACTAAATCTGACGTGTATTATGAAACTTTCTCATGGAAAAAGAAGCTGTTTCTTAATACAAGTGCATTTTAATTTAACCTTAACCCTCTACATATATATAATGGACTGCTCTTTCTTTGAATTAAGACCATTCCATTTCTGTGAAAAAGGGGTATTTTGGGGAAATGACTGATCAGCAGTTGGACATTGTAAACCCACATCTGGGTTTACAATGGCCACAACGGCTATTATAGTCGTGCTTAGCGGGTTAAGGGTTCAAACGAATACAATAGAAAACTGAAACAGTCGTTTCTTAAAGCAGGTGGTCTCTTATTAATAGATATGGTCACTCGAGCAGGATTGACTTTACAACTAATGCCCCCGCTAAAAGCAAAACTTCCAAGTGTGTGACCTTGACATTGTGGTCAGACAGAAATATGACAGAATGTTTCTGTACAAATTTGGTAAACAATAAATAAACTATTAAAGGTATTTGTAAAAGCATTTCGAGAATATGAGCAAAAATAAAACAAACATTTTACTGAAAGCAGACCTAAACGCAAAACTTCAATGTGTGTGACTTTGACTTTGTGGTCGCAGGTCATCAGAATTATGAAGCAATGTTTTTGTACAACCTTTAGTAATCAACAAATAAAATATGTAAGTAATTCGTAAAAGCATTTTGAAAAAATGAGCAAAAAGGACGGACAAACAAACAAACGGATAGACAATGCCAAAACAGTATAGTCCCCAGCAATTTTGGCGGGAGCATAATATGATTTTATCTGACAGTGTACAGAATTCGGTTAAATGGTATTTTACGTTATTTTCGATCGAATTTTAATGGTGGAGGCAGATCAACTTTTTCAAATGTAGAACCAGTACTGTATACCTCCCCCATCCGTAATTATCGACACTTTTTCACTCACAAGTCAACCTCCCAGAGGGATTCAAAGCTGCAGCGGTCAGAGGCCATGAAGATTTCAACCACAGTGTCTTTACCATACAGAATAAAATATGAGGGCAAGCAGAATAGCCGTACAAGAGCTGTCGGAGAACAGCGCAGCTCGACATTTCGATTTTTCAGAGAATAATACATTATATAGCTAGTATACCATCAGAAAACAAGGCTAAAACAATGTGGGGTGGGGTTGGGGTGACGGGGCTTGTATAGAAACTCGGGCCGGTATAGAATTATGTGTGAAATTTTATTATTTTTATCAGTTTTAATCAAATTGCTGTCATTTTAAAAACTCAGGGAGGAAGCTGATATCTGGCAATTTTTATTGTGGCCTCATTTCATTTTTTTCATTGATATTTCATCTGTCTATCTGAATTTAAAAATCAGAATCTGAAAAAATCAATAAAACAACACAGAAATAAATTTTGTAAAAAAATAAATAGTTTAGAGTGGGAGGGAGGGGGGATGAGGGGGAGAAGCGGGGGGTAAGGGGAGGGCAACATATATGTATAAGAAGATATGTCTACAGCACAGAAATATGTAAAAAAAAAAAATGAGTTTCGAGTGGGGGGGGGGGGGGGGGGGCGGGGGGTGGAGGGAGTTGGGGCGGATGGTGGAGGAGGAGCACATGCCCAAATATGTGTGAAGTATGAATAAGATGCATAATGCTATAAGAAATCCCAAAGCAAACTGATAGATATATACATGCTAACATGCAAACCTAGATCTGCCTTTATTGCACATTTTATGGGCCATCACAATTTGGGTTCCATGAGAGCCCAAAATTTGCAGAATACAAAATTACTTAGGCAACCCTTTACAACATACTATAGGGAAACCAATTCCCAAATTTAGTTCAGCTAGGACAAGAAATGTAAGAGATATAGACCTGTAAACACAGCTTACACGCAAAATTGATGTGAAATAGACACATTTTAAGGGCTATCAGAATGTGGGTTCCTTGGGAGCCCAGGGGTGACACGAACCAAAATGTCTTAAGCTGCCCTTAAGAAAATGCTATAAGTAAGCTCATGGCCAAATTTGGTTGTGCTAGGGTAACAAATGTAAGAGATATGGACTTGTAAACACAGCTTGCACGCAAAATTTGATTTGAAATAGACACATTTTAAAGGCTATCATAATTTGGGTTCCATGGGAGCCCATGGGTTACAGGAACCAAAATTGCTTATGGAGCCCTTAAGATAATGCTATAAAGAAGCCCATGGCCAAATTTAGTTGTGCTAGGATAAGAAATGTAAGAGATATAGACCTGTAACACACAGCTTACACGCAAACCTTGATGTGGGACGCCGACGCCAACGCCGACGCCGGGGTGATTACATAAGGCTCTCTTATTCTTCGAATAGTCGAGCTGATGAAAAGTGAATTCCGATCTTTGGGGTTCGCTGAGCCTGATATATATATACAAATATCAGTGGTTAATTCTCAATTACTTCGTTTAATTTAGAATATGTAGTTTACTGCAGCCTTGCAAGGCTCTGAGTATTGTTTAATTACACGTAGGATAAGTTGTCTTTAATTCAGAGTTTTTACAGGATTTTCTTTTTCGATACGCAGACTTCATTACCTCGGCTCCCATTTAAGTTCAATTTTGTTTATTTTGACCATGGTTTACTCGTTTAGTGCAACCATTCTTTTTTTGAAAATTAAACCATAGAATGCTATGCAAATACCACATTGAAGGTTGCATGTTCACCGGTCTTAATACTGACCATTTTAACAATAGAGCTCTGCTCCACCCCGGGGCTAGAGGGCGTGAACGGAAGCTAGCATTTTCACTACCGTTCACGAGCAGTCGCAAATCAAACCGATGCTGCATTTTGTTTTATATGTGTTGTGTTGGGCGACTTTCAAAATTCTCTTGTTTACTTCTTTTTCTGTAATGTTTTGTCTTTGGGCGCCGATATTTATGTAAGTATTGCAATGCGCCGTATAACCCAATTGCATTCAATTTTCTCACGTACAAAACAAGTTTTCTTAATTCGTATCAAAGCTTTAACATCTGATTATCATATTCTTCTAGGTAATTAAATATGTTGATATGTCTATGTTACTTCCTGATAAACGTGAGGTCATGACAGCAATTAAACCGATATGTATCACTCATTCAGTCTTCTAATCTGAAACAACGTCTTTGTAACATAGTTGTATTTAACCACAACGGCAGTTCCTTGTTACATTTTATTTGGATTAACATATATGCAACTGTTGTAATTGTTTTAGTGCTGATACTTGTTCAGTTAATATTGGCATACGATTGCCATTCCAACCACGTAGGCACCGTGTGGTTCCCGGGCAAGAATAGGACCACTGTGCTTATCCAGGCACAGGGGTAAAACCTGATTCCCCACGCCCACCGCCCCGAATTCATGTTCATTTCGTCATTTTTGCCATGTTCATTATAGGTCTTTTTCAACACCCCTGTATTGTTTCAGGTGCTACTAGATTTGTGACAGAAAACAATGATCGTGGCTCCAGCGAAAATTGGAGTGTTTGCAACAGAATTTGCAGCAACTCTAAAGTTCCACAGATGAGAAGGTTCTGCCCCATTTTATCTAGATGTAAATTGAGAGTGGGCCTGGAATGTTCATTCCTATTGGCTTCATAATAACCTTTTCGTGTTGATGCGTCGTAAAACACAACCAACCATGCAGTTTTGGAGATTCAAACACTGGCTCTGACTTTAGACAGTGCTTCCATGTATACGTTGTCTTAAAATACTGTGTTTTCTTGCATGGATACAAGCGTTCTGTTTCTGTGACTACGAATAGAGCATACCGACATTTATCTATATCATCAAATGCATCTTCTTCCATTAGTAGCAAAGAGTCACGGAATGCTTAGCATTTTCCATAGCTTGCCCCGAGGCATTGAGAGAGTCGCCAATTTTATGCATAACATTTTTTTTTAGTAAAATTCATTGACAAACAATGCATAGTGATACGTAAACAATAAAATGAAATCATTAAATAATAGAAAATATCAACATCAGTTCGGTGTGATAACGATATGTATGTTACAATAGTATCTAACAAGGATTTAAGACATTCCAAAAATCACACACTTTTCTTTCCCTTTTTATCTGGGAAAATAAAAAGGAAATCATTTATGATATATATGGCATAATTATATAGACCGCATAGTCCAAATAAAGAATAGTTCAAACCGTTATTAAACAATAATGTTAACTTCATTTTTCTTAAAAAATCTTTTTGCCTAAACGCATCAACTCTATGGAAAATATATAAATTTGTCCGAGATATTTTTTTCTGCTGGTTCCTTACCGAAAGAAAGCCCCCCAAAACGTAACACAGCTTTTGTAGATAGCAGCTTTTGATTATACACAATTATCAAATTACCTCCCTTAGAACGTGAGTTTTGATATCATATATAACGGATTATTACTTGGCACATTTTGAAACTGTTAACTTGAATATTTTGTTCTGAATTAAGTGTACTTACACATATCAGATTTTTTCCCCATTTAAACTCTGTTTAAGTTTTTATTTTCACCCAAAACTGGCCTATGGGAATACCAGCATTGACAGTGGGTACTTTTTATTTGTGTCCAGTGTGCTTAAAGTAACAGCTGGTTATAGCGTAACTACGTGATATACGACCATACAACCGCTGTTTTATTCAACTGAACGTTTGTATTAGTTGATGGCGAAGGCGAATATTTCCCGTATATTTTCGAAATTAATATAATCGACTAAACCATAACAAAATCCAACAGTGGGTGGGGTAAATTGACTCCCACCAAATCTTTTTTTTATGCATAACAGTGAATTTTAAGCAGTGTTCTTTGTCAAACGGATCATATTGATACGTAAACAGTACAATGCAACCATTTGAACTGAAAATATCAGCGCTACTCCGGTGTGACATTGATATGTGAGTTATATTAGTATTTAACATGTTTATACAATATTCCATAAATGTGCTAGTATAAAGTAACCGCTGGTAATAAAACATATTTTATTGCCAATATTTTACATACAGAGCAAATAAAAACATATATACGATAGAAATATTATAATGACAAATGGGTTGGGTAACAAGTTCTACCAACATTAGATTAAACCCGTTCCAGTTAACATTTTGAAATTGCGAATGTATACGGCTGAGAGTAATAAAATACAATGGCAAATACATTGAGATAGAAAAAAGCTGAATAAGTAAATAAAATATAAAGAGAAAACATAATAGCGAAAGAAAGAGAGATAGAAAAGTGAGAATAGTGAGAAAGACTAGTTTACCCCAATTTGAATTCCAGTCATCTTCGGGATGGTTAAAATTGTGTACTTTTGATTTTTATTAATAAATTGGAAAAAATAATGTTCAGCATCTTCTACTTCAAAACCGCACTCGCATACGGGTGAATCGCGTAAATGATTAAGGTATAAATCGCTATTAAGATTACTACACAAATTCCTCATTTTGGCATGTAAAACAGAAAATAATCGTTGACCACTTAAGTAGTATTTTGGTACCTTTGTACTCGGAAATACAGATGCTAATAGTCGTCTCTTGAAAATTGATATAGATTCCGAGTTTCGTATTTCTACTGACAGATTACTCCATAAGTTAAGAGAAGACGGAACAAACGATTTGTTGTATGTTTCAGTTCTCCTAGCAATAGTGGCATAGTTGTGGCATAGTTGTCGTTATTTCTGAGAGGGCATGCACTGACTTCTACTAGCTGCGGAAAGATGTTTGAGATATAATTTGGAACGGATCCATTTTTAACATTATAGGCTGAAATAAGTTTTTGCATTTTCCTTCTATCGGAAAGTGATACCCATCCTATTTCAGATATTAAACGATGTATGGATACTAAACGAGTCAGTCCCGTCACAATACGAGCTGCTTCATATTGTAACTTTTCCAAGCTATCTTTTTCGAAAGAAGTACATCCATCCCATGAAATGAAGCATATTCCAATATTGGACGCATATAAGACAAGTATATCTGATTAAGTATTTTACGAGCTACTATATATTTAAGTATTCGCATTAAACCAAGAACCTTTGAAGCAGAAGCAATAATATTGCTAATGTGTTCGTGCCATTTTCCGTTATTACTTAATGTTACTCCTAGATGTTTGTGGTTGTCAACAAAAGTCAACGGGACATTGTCTAGATATAAAGTTGGACGACGATCATTATTAATTAAAGAAAAGAACATTACTTCTGTTTTGGCAGGGTTAAATTGTACAAGCCATTTTTTTGACCATTGCGTAATCATTACTAAATCATGATTAAGGATTCCTTCCATGTCGTTTATACTAGATGTTGAGACTGATAGCGAACTGTCGTCAGCAAATAAACGAGTTATACTCAGCATGTTTTCCGCAATATCATGTACATATATTAAAGATAAAAGAGGACCCAAGACAGAGCCTTGAGGAACTCCGGCAGTTACAGTTTTTGACTCGGAGGTTGCAGATCCAACGCGGACTCTTTAAGATCGGGTTGAGAGATAATCAGATATCCAGGCTAAAAGTTTTCTATCAATACCATATTGTTTTAGCTTAAACAAAAGCCCTGCCAAACACGATCAGAAGCTCTAGATATATCATTAAAAACAATATACGTAAATTGTTTAGCATCGAATGCCTGACATATATGGGGATACATATCGACAAGTTGATATGTAGTAGAATGACCAGGGAGAAAACCCGATTGGTTCTTAAAGATAAGATCAAACATAAGCAGAAAAGTATACAAGTGTTTAAATACTATTCTTTCCATTACTTTACCAACGCAACTAAGTAACGATATCGGTCTATAGTTCATAGGAATAATAGGATCTGACTTTTTGAAAAGTGCCATAACCATAGCACATTTCCATAGGTCGGGAAAAATACATTCTTTTAATGATCTGCTAAAAAGTATATGTAGAGGTTTTGAGATTGTATTTACGGTTTCCTTTAACATCTTATGACTTATTTCATCCTCTCTATACGCTTTATTTACGTCCAAAATCTTGATAATATCAACAATTTCGGATTCTTCTATATAAATAGTTTCTAATTTATTATTGGATTTTAAATGAAAAATAGGTAATTCAACATGAGAGTCATCAACTGATGATATTGAAACAAAATATTCATTTAAGCATTTCGCTTTTTCTTGGTCAGTTATTGAGTATGACGTATCGCCATTAGGTAAGACTGTTTTTAAAGGTGGAATAGTTTCCGAACTTTTGTTTGACTTCATGAAATATTTTAAAAGTTTCCAATACTGACGTCTGTCCGTAATAGTTGTTTCAGTAATTATAGTTTCCACATTATTAAAGAAACTTTCTTTCGCATGTATTATAAGATTATTAAATTTGTTTCGTAATCTTTTATATGCTGCTAAATCAGAGAATGATTGAGTACGCGTTGCTTTAGTTTTTTTACGATCACGTTGTCTTGAAACACGCCTTATTTCTGAATCATACCACGGTTTGTCATTAGGACGAATTGTTACATATTTCGATGGAATACACACATTTATTAATTCAAAAAAAGATTTAGTAAACTTTTCACACGCAACACTCAGCGAATCGTTATGTAAGAAAGACCAGTCTGTATGTTGAATAAGATCATTGAGTTTTATGAAATTGGCTTTCTTATAATTCCAAACTCGTCGAGTAAAAGTCGGTCGAACATTGTAACTGTATTGCAACATTAAGTATGTACCATGGTGGTCGCTTATATCATGTGGTATGTTTACAATTCCGGAATCTAAGGGTTTAAGAGAATCAGAAATAACTATAGGATCTATCAATGTGGCAGAGTGGTCGGTAACTAGAGTTGGTTCAATTACAATGTTTGTCAAATTATTAAGCTGCATTATATCTTTTATAAAATGGTTATCAGTATTAAGTTGGTTCTCGTTGATATCACCAACTATAATGATGTTATTTGATAATTCAAAAGCCTTTTCTAAGCTAATGTTTAAGTTATCCCAAAATATATTACTCGAATTAGGTTTGCGATAAACGGTACATACTAAAATAATTTCACTTTTATCTCCTACTTCAATCCAAAGTGAACTGGGTAATACATATTCAAGTTCTAATACACGTCTTGAAATAATGTTATTAGCAGTATACATTAACAGTCCGCTAGAATGTGCAGATGTATCCTTTCGGAAAATATTACTATAACCGTCTATACGTATAAAATCATTGGACACATTTTCCGATAGGTGGGTCTCTGTAAAACACAAAACATCATAATCTAATAAATAATCCTTAATATATTCCATTTTGTTAGGTATACTACGAATATTTAAGTGAAATAAAGAGAGGCTATGTTTTTCTATCGTATTTTCAGGACCTGAATTTATTTCAACGTCGCCTGACATAATAACTAATAACAAAATGACAAGAGAAAACTCAATGTTTAAGAGAGATTTAGAGACGCATGCAAAAATGGACAGCACACTTCGAAGCAATTTCAATATACCGTTAATAAAGCAGCTTAGGAACATGAAAGGTTTACGGAGAAAACACATGCTCTTTGTGAACGATTTAAATCTGTTATTAGTTTAAACTTTTTTATTTTACATCGATTGTAACGAAAGCTCTATGCACTTATTTGAATCACTCTCGATGTCTTCCTGGGTAGAACCAGTACTAAGCAATGCAGATAAAGTGTCTTGCTCAGGGACACAACGCATATGGCAATGACGGGAATAGAACCCACGACTTTTGGATCATGGGTCCAACGCTCTACCACTAGACCATAGCGCTCTATTATTGAATGTGCCTATGGCCATTCTCCAGCAACTAACATCATTACCCATTGTATTTTAAATTCACAGGTAAATCAACCACACGTATATGCACTGTGAACGGCCACATGGCGACTAGTTCAAATAAATTTGCTCTCCGACTAAACAATTTAATATAATTAACACTATACAACTAAAATAAACATTGAAATAGTTTAGATTAAGCAGTAATAATTTGAAAAACGAACTCTTGTGAATACAGTGCGTACACAAAGCACCTCTTATTTTGCAGCAAAACAGCCCAAAGCGTGCACGCCAATAATCTATATTATTACCTATGAGGGTACAAGACCGATATACACGCATTTGTCCGTGATGGTGAAAACGGCTCTGAATGAAATATTGAATTAAGGGGAAGTGAGAGAGAGGTTAGCGTATACAGTGTTAGAGAAAGACAAACAAAGAAAAGTAAAAGAAGTTTGCAAAAAGTAACCATCAGATATTAATGGAAGAACAGTTAAAATAAGAAGAAACACAACCACACGTGGTAATACTCTAATCACATGAGATAACTTCATACTACCGCAGTTTATGTCGACTGAAAGTTTGTGTTAGGTGATGTTATAGGCGAATATTTGCCGGATATAACGCATATTAATGAAGTCGATTAAACCTTAACAAAAAACAACAGTGCCTGGGGTAAATTGACCCCGCAATTTCACGCATAACATTGAATTTTAAGCAGTGTTCATTGTCTAATGAAGAGCATTGCTAGTTAAACAGTATAATGAAACAATTCTTAAATGGAAACAATAAAAATATCTGGTTTGACAATGATATGTGAGTTGTATTACTATTTATATGACTGTATATAATATAATCCATAATTGTGATAGTAAAGTAACCACTGGTAATACCCTTACGACACGTAATACAACCATATCACCGCTGTTTTATGTTCCAGGCAACTTTACATTTTGCTGGAATAGGCGAATATTTGTCGGGGTTTTACGAATATAAATGAAGTCGACTAAACCATAATAAAAACCAACAGTGGGTGGGGAAAACTGACCCCACAATGTCATGCATAACTTTGAATTTTAAGCGGTGTTCATTGTCAAATGGAGCACATTGATACATAAACGGCATAATGCAATTGTGAACACTCTAGTACCTTCATTTATTATTTGATCTTTACCAAACGTGCATATATTGTTAATATCAATGATAGTTCGGACAAGTTCGAAAACCAGCCAGATCGGATCAGTAACACCATAGTTATTCTGGAAAATGCCATTTTCTGCCATGTGAACACTCTAGCACCTTCATTTATTATTTGACCTTCATTTATTATTTAATCTTTACCAAACTTGCGCAGATTGTTTATATCAATGAAAGCTCGGAAAGTTAGAAAACCAGCTAGATCGTATCAGTAACACTAGAGTTATGGCCCTTGTTTTTCTGAAAAAAATGCCGTTTTCTGCCTTGTGAACACTCTAGCACCTTCATTTATTATTTGATCTTTACCAAACTTGCACAGATTGTTATCATCAATAAAAGCTCGGACAAGTTCTAATACCAGTCAGATCGTATCAGTAATACCAGAATTATGGCCCTTGTTTTTCTGAAAAATACAATTTTCTGCCATGTGAACACTCAAGCACCTTCATTTATTATTTGATCTTAACCACATTTTGCCGGATTAAATTAATTTAATTAATATCAATGAAAACTGGGACAAGTTCAAAACCAGCCTGATCGGACCAATAGCACCAGACTTATGGTCCTTGATTTTCTTAAATATGCAATATGCTATATTGAGAACCTGCGGTCGTGGGTTCAAATTGCACTGGGGGCTAACTTTTATTTTTAATTTTATGACCCAAGGCGATCCAGTAAGGTCTCAAATTTTGTCTCCGCATTTTGGGGCCCGCTTCGGTGTAATTGGATCAAAACTCCGAAAGAAATACAGATCTTGTCCAAATGTGAATGGATTTGATTCTAATTGTGTATGGTCATTTAGGGACTCAGTGTATAACATATAAAAAACGAGTTTTGTCATCCTGCCTATAGGGTCCCTCTACAGGGGTACACTTTGGGGAGCTTGCTGTAATTTACTATGTAGAGTTTCGGCCTTGTGACGCTAACTCCTTCTATTCCCTTTGAGATTTCAAGTTCATATTTGGTGTATTTCTTAGTTAAGGATTTGTAGATGAGCAATAAGTTTTCATATTTTGGCTTTATCCTCGGGGGCTGCATAAAGGGAAATCAGGTAAAAAATAACACAACAAATTGCATATCTTGTCCAAATGTGAATGTATTTGATTCTAATTTGGTATGATCATTTATGGGACTCGAGGCACAACATTTACAAAATTGGTTTTGTCCTTCTGTGTAAATGGGCCCTCTACAGGGTTACAACTTGGGGAGCTTGCAGTAATTCACTATTTCAGAGTTTCGGCCTTATGACACTTACTCCTTTTAAACCCTTTGAGATTTCAAGTTCATGTATAGTGTTTTTCTTAGTTAGGATGTATAGATGCACAATAATGTCACATATTTTGGCTTCACCCACTGGGGCCCCCTATGGGGTAATCTGGCCAAAAGCCACAAAAACAATGCATATCTTGTCCAAATGTGAATGTTTATGATTCAAATGTGTCATTGATGGACTCGAGGCGCAACATACATAATACGGGTTTTGACCTCCTGCTTAAAGCAGCCCCTCTACCGGGGTACAATTTACTGTAATTTACTTTTACATAGTTTCTGCCTTGTGACGGTAACTTCTTCTATACCCTTTGAGATATGAAGTTCATGTGTGGTGTTTCTTAGTTAGGGATGTGTAGATGCGCAATAGGATTTGGTTCGATTTGGTATTTTGGCTCCATCCACTGGCGCCTCATATGGGGCTAATCCAGCAAAAACACACAAAACGCATATAGTGTCCAAATGTGAATGCATTTGATTTTAAATTGGTAAAGTCATTAGGGAGTATATGAAACAGGTTTCTACAATTTGGGGAACTTGCAGTAATTTACTATTACGAAATTTCCGCCTTATGACTCTAACTCTATACTCTTTGAGATTTAAAGTTCATGTGTGGTGTATTTCTTAAGTTTTGTAATCAGGTAAAACAAAGCATTTTGTTTTGTTTTATATATTTCTGTGTTGCTTTGGTCAATTCTTACACATATAGCTATGTTGACCCAAAGCCCACCCCCACGCCTTCTCCGTCCCCCCACGCCTCCCACCACTCAAAACTCAAATAGTTTTTTTTTTCATATTTCTTTGTTGTTTTGGTCAATTCTTACACAAATAGATATGTTGCCCGACACTCCCCACCCCCACCCCGCTTCCCCCCCACTCGAAACTCTATTAAATTGTATTATATTTTTTTTACATATTTTTTAACATATTTCTGTTGTTTTGGTCAATTCTTACACATATAGCTATGTTGCACATACCCCCACCCCCTCGCCTCCACTCCCCCGACTCGAAACTCGATTTTTTAAAAAAATATTTGTTTACATATTTTTGTTGTTATGGTCAATTCTTATACATATATATATGTTGCCCCCCCCCCCCCCCCACCCGCCCCGCCTCCCCACTGCCCCGCCTCCCCCACGCCACATTCGAAACTCAGATTTTTTAAAATATATTTCTGTGTTGTTTTGGTCAATTCTTACATATATAATATATAACCATATTGCCAGCCCGCCACTCCCAACCCCATCCACCCACACTCTAAAGTAGATATTTTTTAAAAATTGCCAGATATCCCCTCCCTCCCCGAGTTGCCATTCGACCAAAAATTTCTTTAAAATGACAGCAATTTTGGATTAAAACTGATAAAAAAAAAAATCACACACTGCCCCAAATTTTAATATCATTTGTATGAGATTCTAACAATAATTTTATATCGGCCCGAGTTTCTATACCCGCTCCGTCCCCAACACCACCCCACATTGTTTTAGCCTTGTTTTCTGATGATATATACTGGCTATATAATTTATTATTCTCTGAAAAATCGAATAGTCGAGCTGCGCTGTTCTCCGACAGCTCTTGTCATTAATATAAAATGAATCTATCTATATCTCTATTACACCTAAATTTAAAAATAGTATTTCAGTTATCATATTCGGTCCATTTAATTCTAGTTTACATCCTATATGTATCAACTAATAATTACTACTTTCGGTATTCTCCGTACCACGCACCTGCTATTTTCGGTATGTTTCGTAATGTACGGTATTTTCGAGCTATGCTGCGAAGAAGTGAAGGTTTACCACCACTAATTACATGTAAACCTCCGAGGTGTAGTCGAATGTTATTCCTATAATAAAAAGTAGTCCATCCTTTTTTGAAAGAAATGGGCATTATAAGTAGGGGAAAACTGCCCATTTCTATTCGATTTTGTGGTTGTATGTATAAGAAGCGTATTAATAAGTTTTACTGGATCACTGATGAACATTTTCGAAATTTCGACTCTATGCTTACACTTTGTGAGCAATGAAAACAGTTGATCAATGAAAACAGCTGTACCCTTGACCTGTTTAGTAAACAAACAAGAACTTTCTTACATGTCTTGTGACCCCATTTTCTGGTGATTTTTCAAGTGGAAAATTAGTTTTCTATATGAACATTACACTGCTGCATTTTCCATACTTGAATTTGCAGCAAACCATTAACATGTGACACTTTAACATTGGTGTCTATGGGGAAAATAATTAGTCAAGAACTAGTATGTTAGGTGGTAAGAAGGGTACATTAAATCAATAATGGTAGGAATAAGATAAATGAGCATGCTATGTACATGCATATAAATATGGAATAGGGCAAATAATAATACAAAGTAGACACATATAATTAAGCAGTAAGATAAATGAAGACGTCAATTAGACACTGAGCTGAATGGGAATGCAATGTAAATTAACAGACTTAAGGAAGAAGTCACCTTCCATAGTTGACGATAACAAAATTGCTCACAGTTCTACAACCGGACATACAATAACAAGAACGGAAACAAAGATTATAAAATAGTATTTGACAAAGGAGTGATTGCTGATAATTTGTACACATATCCATATAGATTTGTTAAAATTAGTTCAGCGTGACATCCAAGATGGCCGCCATTACCATATATAATCGAAACCTTAAAAAATCTTCTCCAGAACCGCTGGACAGATTTCAACACTTTTTCTTTTAAAATGATCGCCAACGATTAGATTATCAAGTTTGTTCAAATGAATTCCCCGGGGTCAAAAATGGCAGTGCCCCAGGGGTCCAAAGTTTGTATATTGAGATTTTGCTTTTTTTTTCATATAGACATATAGGAAATAACTTTTAAAAGTCTTCTTCTCTGAAACCACAAGACACAGAGCTATCATGTATTACATGCAGCATCAGCTTATGGTCTTCTACTAAGTTTGTTCAAATGGTGACACTAGGGTCAAATTTGTCCCCGCCCCGGGGGTCACAGTTTTGCATTATAAGACTTATATAGGGAAAAAAAAAATCTTCTCGGAAACTACAAGAGCCAGAGGTTTAATATTTTTGAATTTGCTATAAGATTATGGTCCTCTACCAAGTTTGTTCAAATGGTGACTCAGGGCTCACATTTGGCCCCACCCCGGGGGTCACAGTTTTACATAGGCTTGTATAGGGAAAAACTGAAAGAAATCTTTTTCTCTGGAACCACATGGCACAGAGCTCTCATGTATTACATGTGGCATCAGCTTATGGTCCTCTTCTAAGTTTGCTCAAATGGTGACCCTGGGGTCAAATTTGTCCCCGTCCTGAGGGTCACAGTTTTACATAGACTTATATAGGATTCTTTTTTTAAAAATCGTCTTCTCGGAAACTACAAGAGCCAGAGGTTTGGTATTTTTCATTTGCTATAAGCTTATGGTCCTCTACCAAGTTTTTTCAAATGGTGACCCTGGGGTCACGTTTGGCCCGCCCAAAGGGTCACATGTTTTACATAGACATGTAAAGAGAAAAAATCTTCTTCTCTGAAACTGCAAGAGCCAGAGGTTTAATATTTTGCATTTGGTATAAGCTTATGGTCCTCTACCAAGTTTGTTAAAATGGTGACCCTGGTGTCAAATTTGGCCGCGCCCCGGGGGGTAACAGTTTTTCATAGACTTATATATATAGGGAAAAAAAAGAGCCAGAGGTTTAATATTTTGCATTTACTATAAGATTATGGTCCTCTACCAAGTTTGTTCGAATGATGACCCTGGGGTCAAATCTGACCCCCGTGGGTCACAGTTTTACATAGACTTATATAGGAAACACATTAAAGTCTTCTTCTCTAGAACGATAAGAGCCAGAGGTTTAATATTTTGCATTTACTATACTCTTATGGTCCTTTACCAAGTTTGTTCAAATGGTGACCGTGGGGTCACATTTGGCCGCGCCCCAAGCTCTCATATATTACATGTAGCCCTGGGGTCACATTTGGCCCTGCCCAAGATGTTACACTCTAGCACCTTTATTTTGTATTTTATATTTACCAAACTTTGTCAGTGTCTTTATATCAATGTTGTTATACACAACTGAGCCAACTTTTCTTGAACAATCTTAACCAAACTTGAACATATTGTATATGACCATAATATTTCGAAGAAGTTAGATAATGTGCCAGTACTCAGGTGATCGATTTAGGGCCATCTTGGCCCTCTTGTTTGTCCGCCCGGCGCTTTTTGTCTGTTGCGCTTTTTGTCCGCACAAAATTTGAAAAAGTGACACTTTTTATCTGCACAGCGCATCTTGTCTGCAGAAAAATATTACACTTTTTGACCGCACAGAATCTGAAAAAGTGATGATTTTTGTCCGCGCAGCGCTTTTTGCTCGCACGAAAACTGAAAAAGTGACGCTTTTTGAACACCTTTTGTCCGCAGTAACTCAGAAAAAGGGACGCTTTTTGTCTGCACAGTGATTATTGTGTTATGCATGTTATGTGATGCAGTGACTCGACTTATGTCCGTGCGGCGCTTTTTGTCGGCAGAAAAATAAAAAAGCTAAGCTTTATGTCTGCAGAAAATCTGAAGCGGAGAAGTGATTGTTTTGTCCCCTATTTTAACTTTTTCATTACTATTCAATATTATTCATGGCAGGTTCAATAGTATATTATAAATACCATGTATCATGTACACCACGCCCGGGAAAACCAGAAGTATAAGGCGGAGGATGTACGCACGCGCGAGAATCGCACCACCTGCACTGCTTTGGCAAAACCAAGAGTATAAGGCGGAGGATTTCCAGATATGCAGGCGTGCGATTAAAACAAAAATACTCGAAGTGATGAGGTTGTCCAGATTGTGATCGATTAAATTTGTATGTAAGACTAATCGTTCAAGTCATTAACCCGGTCTTCACACTCTTTGTGTTGTGTATTGTTCTTTTCAATGTATAGTTACTTTGCTCTTTGTTTGTGGTACAGTGAGGATCTACGGTGCCATTGCGTTTATTAAGCACTAAACTGCTCCATACGATTTAATTATTGTTAATGCCAAAGCTCGGTCTGGAAAACTGGACGACTCGGCTAGTTTGTGGTGTAAATCATTAATATTAATTCATATGTGGCTTTAAGTCTCTAAATGATGCTTGTGTTGTGATCGACATGCACATTATTTGAATTATATCTACAACTATTAGCAATATAAACCCAATTTAAAACTATTATTTATGATTCAGCAACAGCAACCAGCTGAGTCGTAGACATTTCGAGACCAAACATTTTCATAAACAATAGTAACATGCGCCTTAATATAATGCATATACACACTTCATATGAATCTGATGCACACTATGAGTGTTTTCATGACACCAATCACTCGCTCAGATCGGGTCCCTTTAAACATAAACATCTTTCTTAACATAATCTAAACATGGCATTGATACTAGCAATGGAATTGTTTTAAGAACCTTGAAATAAAAGCATTCCTTTTCATCATATTTCGTACACAATTTTACATTTCGACGAGCCGCAAGACCAGATTAAACATCATAACGGAATTCCATTTCACCATTGTTTGTGCACAATTGAAGGTCACGTGACGCAAATACCATTTATTAAATTAATGTCACACCGCTAATCGTTGCTTTTAATTGTCTCTGGAGCGAAGATGTGCATCAGTATTATTGATTTATTTACGTTTCATCACAGTATACAACATAAAATATTCGGTTCGGTGCGAATAAGGAACTGGTTTCTGTGCGTGTTCAAGCCTGCTGAAATTATGTGGAAATTGTAAAGTATCATTGTAATAACATCCCATGTCGTTTTCAAAAAACTGGGATACGTGCAATATGAAAATCAAGGTGATATTATTCAATTTGTCACTGGGTTCGAATCGAGAACTAGGAACTGGTTCCTAGTTCCCAGTTTCCTCACCTGGTTCCCAATTCGATTCAAATAAGGAACCGGGAAGCGGGAACCAAATGTATGCTAATTTTTCCAAAAGTTAGGAAAATGCTGCCAGTCTGCGAATCAACAATAAATACAATCTACTGCCAAGGCAGGTTACCGGGCCTTATAGACGACCTTGTAAAGCGTGACAATAAATTATGTTCCGTCTGGGGTGACAACTCATATAGGGCCCCGATCCATTGGATGGTTCCATAAATCTTGCGTAGACCACTTAAACTGTCCTTCATGGATTTGTTCAAACGGCATATACACAATAATGAGTTAACAATAAACGTCCAGATGGGACCCTATGTATATACACATTTAACAAATACAACAATCTTTGCTCAGCAATTCAACTCTTTTCATTTATAAACACATATTATAAACTACATAACATAGGCTTTAAATATATTTAAACCCAAATAATATCTCTCAAGTACTTCATAAAACTATTTTGGGGGTCTGGTGTTCCGAACCGCGTAAATAAAACACAGTTCAGCATGTATATATACAGCTAATAACTAATGCCAAAATGTACACGATTTTAATTTTCCTCACTGTTTTGGAAAGTAGTTATCTTCAGCTAAATAAATATTTCAAGTTATTACAGATCAAAGATGTATTAAATAATACCTTAGCCAGGTGTTTTCCGCGATCAAAATAGGTCAAATTTGTGATTCTGATGGATGTATATGTTGCATTCATTTAATCACTTATTTCGCGTTCTAATTTGAATATCTTTAGATATATTTACTGTTTTAAAACGTACATGGTCAACGCTTTCTACTTTGGTTAAATAATAAAGAAGTTATTCTGGAGACCAGGTGGTTCTTTTTCTTTGATATAAATATATATGGGGCCCTACATATTAACTTGTCCAGACTATATCTCGAGGTGAAAAGTCGCAAACCCGAAAAGTCGCAAACACGAAAAGCCGAAGGCGAAAAGTCGCAAACCCGAAAAGTCGAAGGCGAAAAGTCGCAAACCCGAGATTTTGACGAAATTTCGTGGAGAAAAGTCGAAGTTTTACAAATTCGGGTTTGCGTTCAAAATCTCGACTTTGCGTCTTTATACCTTCGGGTTTGCGACTTTTCGTGTTTGCAAAAGTCGAAATGGCCTTCCATAGTTTTGGGTAAAAAATGCTATGTTCCTACATATATATAAAATATATATGCAAATAAATCCGTACCTACCCTATATACCTTTTCTGGCATGTTATCCTAAACACACATATGTTTTTGACTTGGCCTTATTACGGAATTATAGCTCACCTACAGACGCGTGCAATCTATCAGACTTCAAACTTCGAATTCTGAATTCAAAATTCGGAATTCAGTGTATGGGTTTGAGTAGGTTCCTGTGGGGAGAGGAAGGGTGGCATAGCGCGCGTCTATATAAATCCTCGAAGAAATACTCACCAACCTCGAATTGCGGACATCCTTGTTAAATCCTGGATCAATACCCTGTATGTGGATTGACTAGATAAATTTCAAACCGCCCCTGCCCCCACTATGCTCTTAATGTTTCTTTAGGCCCTCATGCAACTAGTAGAATATAAGGTTGATTGACCTTAAAAAGTGAGGCACTGCATGTTTTATGCATAGTTATAATCAATTAGTGTCATTTAAAAATTTGATTATGAAATGTGTCCGTTTTCCTTTATATAATTATGTTTCATGTGTTCCTCCAATGTATGCACTCCCCACTCGCCCACAAACTCATGTTTGCAATATTCGGGAATGGAAAACTTGGTCAAGTTCGAAAACACATGTTTGCAATATTCGGGAATGGAAAACTTGGTCAAGTTCGATACCAAGAGTGGCCGTAGCATGTGTGTCATGGTCGATGGTAAGATGCGATGGTCGTTGGTAAGATGCGATTGTAAGATGCGATGGTTGATGGTAAGATGCGATGGTAAGATACAAAGGTCGATGGTAAGATGCGATGGTCGATGGTAAGATGCGATGGTCGATGGTAAGATACGATGGTCGATGGTAAGATGAGATGGCAAGATGCGATGGTCGATGGTAAGATGCGATGGTCGATGGTCCATCGTATCTTACCATCGACCATCGCATCTTACCATCGACCATCACATCTTACTATCGCATCTTACCATCGACCATCGCATCTTACCATCGACCATTGACCTAGGTCGATGGTCGATGGTAAGATGCGATGGTAAGATGGCCCTAACAGGACACCATACACAGTAGACCAATCAACGGTTTAAATGCTAATAGGATTTTATAAGACAGTATAGATTATCCATTAAAATATGCACGCATAATATATATGATAAGTAGACACATTAAACATAATTCATACAATTACATATAATCAATATAAATGCAATATGGATACAAAACTTCTTCTTTTTCACTTTACATAATAACTTTATATGCGGCCAAATAATAATATATGCTGTATTAAATTCAATATGCAAATATGTTGACCCTTGATAGTATCATTACGTAATAGTAATTAAACGGCCTAATGGCGATACCATGGATGAGATTCTTGATTTTTTTCCTCGCGTTTAAACCTAATAGTTTCACTCTCTCTGGGGTGGCTCTAAATAACCTATAATGAGCCGTAAAACAAGATTCAATTCAATTTGTTTTATTTAGTCATTATTTCATTACTCAGTACGTTATAATACCACTTTGCACTCTCCCTGGGGTATAGACATCAATTGATGTCTATGCTCTGGGGCGGCTCTAAATGTCATATTAGTAAGTTATAATACCACCTTCCCCACTCCCTGGGGCAGCTATAAATAACCTATATTGTGTTGATGAGCCGTTAAACAATATTCAATTCAATTCCCCCCCCCCCCCCTTCTCCCTCCCCCCATACTAAGTAAGGTATAATACCACCTTCAATTTTCTCTGGGGAGGCTCTAAATTACATATTATGTGCTGATGAGCCGCTAAACGATATTCAATTAATTCAATTCACTTTCCTTATTTAGTCATTACTTCATCACTGAATACGTTATAATACCACTTTCCACTCTCTCTGGGGGTAAATATATATATATCAATTGATGTGTATGCTCTGGTGCGGCTCTAAATAATCTATAATGTGTTGATAAGCCGTTAAACAAGATTCAGTTCAATTCAAGTTCTTTATTTAGTCATTATTTCATCACTCAATACGTTATAAAACCACTTTCTACTCTCTCTGGGGTATAGATATCAATTGATTCGTGTGCTCTGGTGCGGCTCTAAATAACCTATAATGTTAAAACAATTCAGTTCAATTCAATTTCCTTATTCATCACTCAATACGTTATAATACCACTTTCCACTCTCTCTGGGGTATATATATCAATTGATGTGTATGCTCTGGTGCGGCTGTAAATAACCTATAATGTGTTGATAAGCCGTTAAACAAGATTCAGTTCAATACAGTTTTCTTATTTAGTCATTACTTCATCACTCAATACGTTATAATACCACTTTCCACTCTCTCTGGGGTAATAGTCATCCGAGCTTTTAATAACACCTCTCGGTATCTGAATGATACACTAAACATGGACAAACTTTCTTTTCTATTGCAGTTAATAATATATAGCATAAATAACTTTAACAGACATCAGTTACTCTGGGGCGGCTCTAAATGTCATGTGTTGATGAGCCGTTAAACAATATTCATTTAATTTAATGATTTAGTCATTATTTCACCACTCAATAAGTTATAATACCACATTCTCCTCTCTCTGGGGCAGCTCTAAATAACCTATAATGTGTAGATGAGCCGTTAAACAATATCCAATTCAATTTAAGTTACTTATTTAGTCATTATTTCACCACTCATTAAGTTATAATACCACATTCCACTTTCTCTGGGGTGGCTCTAAATAACCTATAATGTGTTGATGAGCCGTTGAACAATATTCAATTCAATTCAATTCCCCCACTCAATAAGTTATAAATACCATTTTCAACTTTCGGTGCTCTAAATAACCTATAATGTGTTGATGAGCCGTTAAGCAAGACTCAATTTATTTAAATTTCCTTATTTAGTCATTATTTCACAACCCACTAAGCTTTACTACTACCCTCCTCTATGTCTGGGGCGGCTCTACCCTAAATAACCTACAATGTGTTAATGAGCCGTCAAACAAGATTCAATTCAATTTAATTTACTCATTTAGTCATTATTTCTCCACACAATACGTTATAATACCACCTTACACTCGATCACATAACGTTGCGGACACAATGACCTTGCGGACACCATGGCCTAATACCACTTTCCGCTCTCTCTGGGGTATAGACATCAATTGCTTTGGAGCGGCTCTAAATGTCATGTGTTGATGAGCCGTTAAACAATATTCATTTAATTTAATGATTTAGTCATTATTTCACCACTCAATAAGTTATAATACCACATTCCCCTCTCCCTGGGGCAGCTCTAAATAACCTATAATGTGTAGATGAGCCGTTAAACAATATTCAATTCAATTTAAGTTACTTATTTAGTCATTATTTCACCACTCATTAAGTTATAATACCACATTCCACTTTCTCTGGGGTGGCTCTAAATAATAATGTGTTGATGAGCCCCCCCCCCCCCCCCCCCCCCCCCCCACAATAAGTTATAAATACCATTTTCAACTTTCTACGGGGCTCTAATTAACCTATATTATTATACCTCACATAAAACGCCCATGCTAAATCCCCATAGACAACAATGTGTAATTTCTTACTATCTCACGCGAGGGTGATAGTACAGGGCGATAGTAAATCGCAGGGTGATAGTAAAAAATTATCGCATGCGCAGATTTGATGCGCGTTGGAGTGCATACTGTTTCGGTGACGTCATCGGCTCAGAATGGTGAAATGCTATTTTTAATTTAGAATAACTTCAAAAATACTTTACCGATTTTAATAAACTACCATTCATTTTCTTAGTTACGTTATTTACAAGTCAACGCTATAACTTTCATAAACTTATTTTGAAAAAAGTCGTTTTGAAATAAAAATAATAAGAAAAAAATCCGGCAAAGTGAAATCTGTACTGAAAATGAACCTTACTTTGGCACGAGCGGATTTCGGTATAATAAAATAAATATCACATTCATGAGAGGGTGATAGTAAGAATGTTAACACTTCGGGCGATAATCATATCCTCAGGGTGAACATTCTTACTATCACCCTCTCATGAATGTGATATTTATATAATGTGTTGATGAGCCGTTAAGCAAGACTAAATTTATTTAAATTTCCTTGTTTAGTCATTATTTCACAACCCACTAAGCTTTACTACTACCCTCCTCTATGTCTGGGGCGGCTCTACTCTAAATAACCTATAATGTGTTAATGAGCCGTCAAACAAGATTCAATTCAATTTACTCATTCAATCATTATTTCTCCACACAATACGTTATAATACCACCTTACACTCGATCACATAACGTTGCGGACACCATGGCCTCCTACGCCTAGGCCATAGTATCCGCGGACACAATGGCCGGCGCAGATACCTGTTACCTCCAATCCTAAAATCGCGCCTTTTTTATTCGTGGGAGAATTCATTACTCTGATGCTTGTAAGCAGCGACATCTGGTATTACAATGCGGAATTATATTTATGTATGCTCCATTCATGTTCGTTCTATGGTTCATATTTTCATGACGGTATACGGCATTAATGCAGCTTAAAATGATTAATTCACCATTTCGTCAACGGTAAAGTCAAATTAACAAATTAAAAAAAGCTAAGGATACAACTGCATTAATAACAAAAATATAAGAAAAGCTAAGGCTACAACTGCATTATTAACAACAATATAAGAAAAGCTAAGGCTACAACTGCATTATTAACAACAATATAAGAAAAGCTAAGGCTACAACTGCATTAATAACAAAAATATAAGAAAAGCTAAGGCTACAATTGCATTATTAACAATAATATAAGAAAAGCTAAGGCTACAACTGCATTAATAACAATAATATAAGAAAAGCTAAGGATACAACTGCATTATTAACAATAATATAAGAAAAGCTAAGGCTACAACTGCATTAATAACAATAATATAAGATGTGTTAGATATTGAACAATTTTCCACTGTGAAGGGAGTTAACCTAGACCCTAGTGATGACACCTTCTACAGCAAGTTTAATTCAGGGTGCGTCTCAATACCCTGGCAAAATGAGATGATAGAGACGGAATGTTTTAATGAGTTAAATGTTTTTGGTGTGGACGATGCTCCAACTCCCGATTTGATAGAGGGCGCGCCACCACCTCCACCTCAAAGAAATGTTCTAGATAGATTATTTAGACGTAGGCCGAGAGATGCTCACTCATGAGGCTTGCTGTCCGTTTAGACATCAGGTGTTATAAACAACAGATGGAGCCGAAAATTGTTTCCAGACCACTCCCTAGCTCCTCCAGTCAACAGAATATGGCGGCGAATGATTCGTGTAGTTCTGGGCAGCAGAAACCGCACAGAGAACTCCTTGATGCAAGATTGCTTTACGGCATGTTTGTAAGAATAGTGGATACCATGGCAGTGTTTATATTATTATGAATATCTCATATCTCTATATAACAATTTCTTAAAGTTAAGTGAACATGGCAGTTTTAGTCCTGTAACTTCAAATATTGCAAGTCTATATGAAAAATTTCATTAGGATGTCATGATCACTATTACTAATAAAAATTCATGAAAGTTCCAATATACGTAAGATGTTCAACTTATAATATGGTTTTAAATATACTTTGTTGGAATGTTAGAGGCATAATGTCGTCGGCGTACCGCTGTCCAACTTATTGCATAACCACAATATGACATAGCTTTCATAAGCGAACATAAATTGTTCGTGCACTCAATTTCATTTCTAAATAGTATCCACCCAGACTTTTTGGCTTATTCCACAGTGAATCAATCTGATGACCCCATATAGCAAGGCAAGATGTGGGAAAGCGGGTACAGCCATACTGTATAGAAAATGTTTTAGAAATAATGTGTCTATGCTACAAAATATACAAAATGATAGAATTCTCGGGGTAGAGGTTAGGGACCCAACATTCGACGCCAACTTACATGTTTAGCGTATATATGCCATCAGAAAACATCATAGAGCATTATAGAGACTGTTTTAGTGATCTACAAGCTCTGTCGTCGTTTTACTCACTCAAGGTGACGTCATCATAGCAGGAGATTTCAATGGCCAATTACTAGGCAGTAACGGTACCATACCAGACACAGGATGTACATTGAAATCAAAGATTATTTCTAATTTTGTAACAGCAAATGGGTTGCTCTCTGTTAATGAGATAAACATAACAACAGGCCCAAAGTACTCTTTCATGCCGACTAAGGCGATGATAGATCATATACTTATTGAAAAATCAATGGTAAACCGTATACGAAAGTCATCCATCATCGAAGAACGTCATATATTTACATCGGACCATCTACCGTTGTTTTTACAAATAGATTTAGACGAAATTGGTATACATAATATATCTCTTAAACGTTCTGTAGCGTGGAACAAATGTACTGCTGAGCATATACAATCGTATCAATACCAGATAGCTAATAATATAGACATTGACTATTTAGAAAACGAAATGCGTACTCCAGATGAAGTGAACGACGTTATCGTAAACGCCATCCATTCGGCATCCTCTGTACTACCTAAAAGTAAATTTAATAAATACGCAAAACCGTATTGGACGTATGAGGTTAAGACAGCTCACAATGAATCACGACGATATAGGCGACAATGGATCGAAGATGGGAGGCCCAGAGGACCCCAGTATGAATCGTATAAAACGTATAAAAGTGCTAAGAACACTTTTCGGCGACTGCAACGAATTGCGTCCAATAAATACCTAAATCATTCATACGAAGAACTTGAACGCGCTGCCGAATTAGATTACAGACTGTTTTGGAGACTCTTAAGGGGAAAAAAAGATAAACCTGTCGAGATATGCTCCGAAATTATTGAGAATGGTAATACATACACCGAAGCAAATATAGCTAACGGTTTTGGTCAATACTTCAAAGATGTTTTTACGCTCGTCGATAACAAGGAAGGACCGCTGTCACAAAATATTAATTCTAAGCTCCGTCAACACAGTACAAAACAAATGGGAGAATTCGGATACATTATTGAATCTCAAGTAACTGAGGCCAATATTTCGAATATTACTAAGCAACTAATGAAAAGAAAAAGTTCTGGAATAGATAGTGTATTAAATGAACATGTAATATATGGAGGAACGCATCTAAATACATCGATAGCTATATTATTCAACAGAATTCTGTTGTATGAATGCATCCCAATACCATGGAAAACCAGTATTCTAGTCCCGATATATAAAGGGAAAGGCAAGAATAAGTCTGACCCAAGTAGTTATAGACCGGTCGCGCTCTTATCATGTTTTAACAAAATGTTCGAAAAACTGTTCCTAGAAAGGTTCAATACTTTCTTGAAGACAAAAGGTACTCGATTTCCATGCCTGCAACAGCAAGGATTTCAAAAAGGTTTAAGCTGTATAACTACGTCTTTTAATCTCCAAGAGACTATGTTTTACCAACTCGAACAGAAAAGTAAGGTTTACATAGCGTTCCTCGATATAAAAGGGGCATATGACTGGGTGTGGCACGATGGGCTTCTAGCCAAAATTGGCGACTTAGGAATTACTGGTAAGCTGTGGCGCATCTTAAAGGAAGCGTATGCTAACCTTAAATGTGTGGTACGTATACACGGAATGACGTCAGATCCATTTGACATCCAACGTGGAGTACGTCAGGGAGGAGTCCTCTCTACATTTCTCTATCTCGTTTACGTAGACGAATTACTGCAAACGTTGGAAACTTCCAAATTTAGCGCTAGGGTGTTATCAGTTAAAAGTGGGACCCCAACATTCGCAGATGATATAAGTCTTATAGCACTTACCCCGGTAGGTCTGCAACATTTGCTTGACATTGTTTACATATATTCCCAGAAATGGAAGTTTACCATAAGCGTAAACAAATCACTTGTTATGAAATACCCTCTTAAAAGGACAGACGATGCACTAGAAATGAGATTTGGAAATGCGACCATAGAACAAGCAACCAATATAACTCATTTAGGAATAAGACAAGACTCAAATAATAAGTTAGCACAAAGAATAACAGAGCGATGCCAAAAGGCCAGAAATTCGTTTTTCGCTATGATAGGGCTTGGAGTTCGTCCTCTGGGCCTAAACCCATTGACTTCAGCAAATTTATACAGGAAAATCATCATACCAACCGCACTTTATGGCTGCGAATTATGGAATAATATGACAAAATCAGACGTCGATATGTTAAATAGGTTACAACATTTTATTGTGAAAAAGATTCAGGGATTTCATACACGTACTCGGTCAGATATGTGCGAACCAATGTTGGGTCTTATACGTCTATCCGCAGAGGTAGATAAAAGAAAACTTGTATTTTTGCATAAGATTTTAACACTGAATAGTGAAACGATATGTCAGAAGGTATTTTTAAGACGTTATTTCATGTATCTTACACATACGAGTGATAACCAACAAGGTTTTATTCCCGATATATGCAAATTGCTAGATACATATGATTTGCAAGGCATCATTAATGATTTTTTACGAGATGTAAATTCTCTGCCGAGTAAACAGGTATGGAAGAAGAAAGTGCATACAGCCGTTATCGCCAAAGAAACGAATCTATGGCGCGAAAGACTAAACGCAGATCAAGACTTCGCATACTTCAAAATCTTACATACAGAAATACGGCCCGCGATAATATACGAGTTGTCGCGCAACCATTCTCCTCTATATATCGTAGATCTCGTTGCCTTGTTATGGTCAAGATCAATCATTCTGGAAGATAAAACATGTATAAACTGTTCAGGTGTACATCAAGACACAATCTCTCATGTCCTTTCAAAATGTACGACTAGTAGAAATGTGAGAGCCGCGTTGCTTAACGACCTGAAACTTATTTGTGGCCCGGTATTCACTAACGAGTTAAGTTTGATTGACGAAACCAGATTTACTCTGAAAATTCTCGGTGCGGATATAGGTATTTCACTCTGTCGAAGCGTCCAATATGCGTTTTTAAAGCGATGTTTTAAATACGCTTTTGATTGTAAATCTTTATTCTAAAAATAAATTGCTATAATAATTGCAGTAATATGATTGCCTTAAACGTAGCATTAAAATTACTTAATGTAAAAAACACTTTGACTAACGTACCCGTAATGGCCCGAACCGTTTATGGTGGGAAAAATACCGTCCCCGCGCCCTTCCTTCTTCAATTTTCGATTTCGTGATTAAGGCCGGTCAAAATGGGAAAATACAACGTATAATATGGATACTAGCACAGTCGCATTATAGCGACTGGATATATGGCCCACTTTTACGTGGGTGAGCGCGTAAGCTAGTATATGGATGCATAAATGAGTATGCGTATGTATGCGTACATGTATATATGTGTGTTTGTGTGTGAG
The DNA here is from genome assembly GCA_037043455.1 of Cyrtodaria siliqua. NCBI lineage: Eukaryota > Metazoa > Mollusca > Bivalvia > Adapedonta > Hiatellidae > Cyrtodaria > Cyrtodaria siliqua. Next base: position 70,427 of record JAWPHD010009814.1, on the reverse strand, counting down.
TATGGGTGTTTATATATGTATTTATATAATAGTTGTTCCCTTTGTCACGTTTTATATGCTATTTTGAAAGTACATATTTGCCATAATGTCATTACTCGATATGTCTCACCATAATTGTAGTATGATAATCTCCCAAGTGGAGGAAATAAAGTTCATCATCATCATCACTGCATTAATAACAATAATATAAGAAAAGCTAAGGCTACAATTGCATTATTAACAATAATATAAGAAAAGCTAAGGCTACAATTGCATTATTAACAATAATATAAGAAAAGCTAAGGCTACGACTGCATTAATAACAATAATATAAGAAAAGCTAAGGCTACAATTGCATTATTAACAATAATATAAGAAAAGCTAAGGCTACAACTGCATTAATAACAATAATATAAGAAAAGCTAAGGATACAATTGCATTATTAACAATAATATAAGAAAAGCTAAGGCTACAACTGCATTAATAACAATAATATAAGAAAAGCTAAGGCTACAATTGCATTATTAACAATAATATAAGAAAAGCTAAGGCTACGACTGCATTAATAACAATAATATAAGAAAAGCTAAGGCTACAATTGCATTATTAACAATAATATAAGAAAAGCTAAGGCTACAACTGCATTAATAACAATAATATAAGAAAAGCTAAGGCTACAATTGCATTATTAACAATAATATAAGAAAAGCTAAGGCTACAACTGCATTAATAACAATAATATAAGAAAAGCTAAGGCTACAATTGCATTATTAACAATAATATAAGAAAAGCTAAGGCTACAACTGCATTAATAACAATAATATAAGAAAAGCTAAGGCTACAATTGCATTATTAACAATAATATAAGAAAAGCTAAGGCTACAACTGCATTAATAACAATAATATAAGAAAAGTTAAGGCTACAATTGCATTATTAACAATAATATAAGAAAAGCTAAGGCTACGACTGCATTAATAACAATAATATAAGAAAAGCTAAGGCTACAATTGCATTATTAACAATAATATAAGAAAAGCTAAGGCTACAACTGCATTAATAACAATAATATAAGAAAAGCTAAGGCTACAATTGCATTATTAACAATAATATAAGAAAAGCTAAGGCTACAACTGCATTAATAACAATAATATAAGAAAAGCTAAGGCTACAATTGCATTATTAACAATAATATAAGAAAAGCTAAGGCTACAACTGCATTAATAACAATAATATAAGAAAAGCTAAGGCTACAATTGCATTATTAACAATAATATAAGAAAAGCTAAGGCTACAACTGCATTAATAACAATAATATAAGAAAAGCTAAGGCTACCATTGCATTATTAACAATAATATAAGAAAAGCTAAGGCTACGACTGCATTAATAACAATAATATAAGAAAAGCTAAGGCTACAATTGCATTATTAACAATAATATAAGAAAAGCTAAGGCTACAACTGCATTAATAACAATAATATAAGAAAAGCTAAGGCTACAATTGCATTATTAACAATAATATAAGAAAAGCTAAGGCTACAACTGCATTAATAACAATAATATAAGAAAAGCTAAGGCTACAATTGCATTATTAACAATAATATAAGAAAAGCTAAGGCTACAACCGCATTAATAACAATAATATAAGAAAAGCTAAGGCTACAATTGCATTATTAACAATAATATAAAAAAAGCTAAGGCTACGACTGCATTAATAACAATAATATAAGAAAAGCTAAGGCTACAATTGCATTAATAACAATAATATAAGAAAAGCTAAGGCTACAACTGCATTAATAACAATAATATAAGAAAAGCTAAGGCTACAATTGCATTATTAACAATAATATAAGAAAAGCTAAGGCTACAACTGCATTAATAACAATAATATAAGAAAAGCTAAGGCTACAACTGCATTAATAACAATAATATAAGAAAAGCTAAGGCTACAACTGCATTAATAACAATAATATAAGAAAAGCTAAGGCTACAACTGCATTAATAACAATAATATAAGAAAAGCTAAGGCTACAACTGCATTAATAACAATAATATAAGAAAAGCTAAGGCTACAACTGCATTAATAACAATAATATAAGAAAAGCTAAGGCTACAACTGCATTAATAACAATAATATAAGAAAAGCTAAGGCTACAACTGCATTAATAACAATAATATAAGAAAAGCTAAGGCTACAACTGCATTAATAACAATAATATAAGAAAAGCTAAGGCTACAACTGCATTAATAACAATAATATAAGAAAAGCTAAGGCTACAACTGCATTAATAGCAATAATACTACAACTGCATTAATAACAATAATATAAGAAAAGCTAAGGCTACAACTGCATTAATAACAATAATATAAGAAAAGCTAAGGCTACAACTGCATTAATAACAATAATATAAGAAAAGCTAAGGCTACAACTGCATTAATAACAATAATATAAGAAAAGCTAAGGCTACAACTGCATTAATAACAATAATATAAGAAAAGCTAAGGCTACAACTGCATTAATAACAATAATATAAGAAAAGCTAAGGCTACAACTGCATTATTAACAATAATATAAGAAAAGCTAAGGCTACAACTGCATTAATAACAATAATATAAGAAAAGCTAAGGCTACAACTGCATTAATAACAATAATATAAGAAAAGCTAAGGCTACAACTGCATTAATAACAATAATATAAGAAAAGCTAAGGCTACAACTAATATATATGAAGAATAAGAAAACAATTAGCAATAAAGCAGTATGTAGAATGGCGGAATAAGATTTGAATTAGGTGGAATAAAATTCAAAGTAGGCACATGCAATCAAGCAGTAAGATACATGTCAACATCATGTAGGCTCTAAGATAAATGGGAATGCAGTGTAAATGAACTATGAATTGTGAAGTAATCCCCTTCCATAGTCAACAATTAAGATTGTGCCATTGTTTTGTCTTGCAAGCGACCATTTCATAAATATAATCAAAATGTATGTCTATTATACGTTTAACGTTGTGCATGATACCTTGTTCTTTACAACTTTAGCTATTTGTCATTTTTTATCTGGATTTTGTAAAGTATAATCTTTGGACCACCTGTAACACATTTGGTGATCAAGCAATATATGGAACCTCATCGGTCAGTTCGCCTAAATAATCACCAAGTGGTGTTTCCCGTTCTCCAGGACCTGTTGTGAAGACAACATAATCTGCGTCACATAAAAAATATCTTTTCAGAAACTGTGGCTTTAGTTAGCTGTACAACTTGAGTCTCGCTTTGTGTAGGCAGCGATTACAATGTTTATTCTGCAAGGCGCCGCAATAGCTCTATTAATATAGGCCACCATCTTTGTCTTTTTGAAGCGGCCATTTAGAAATGTGGAGGTACAAAAATCAATGTTTTGTCAGTTTCAGTATAACGCTTCGTTCGTTACGGAAATACCGGTTCACGATATAAAAGGGGTATGTTGATATGTGCAGGTAAAAACCCAACATCGTTTACAATATATAATACGAATGTTAGACGTGAAGTTCATTGATTTAAACCCTTTTAAAACCGTGTAACTTTTGTCTGTTTCTTGACAAATTAACTTGAATTACAAATCTAATTACGTCTTCGTTAGAATATATCTCTTAGGTTAAACATCTATTGATAGCTCAACTATCGAAAATTCCGATTTATAAATAACATACGACTCAATATAAAACACACGAGGACCTGTCTTTCGACCGCTTCTTCGGTTGAATGTCGTTAGACTCATTGGTTAGAAACATTTTTAGAGAGTTATTTTCCCTTAGTTATTTGGAGATTAATCCAAAATGTAGCGAACAGGCTAGACTTATATATTTTTATTCAGTATACATTTAACCTTTACAAAGATGATACATAAGGACAAATTAGTTTTTATCATACATTATCATACATTATGTTTTCCATTTCACCGGCTTTCACGCAGGAATTAAACGTCTTCGGGAAAAATCGCCATTTAGCAAATAACTGTTTATTGGGGCCTTTGTCTCTGGTTCTTAAAACTATCTCAATTTTCCACAGTTGGTCCGGGTTATTTCGCCCAAGTATATGTCTCATCATAGGCCATCGTAAACAATGTTTTAAAATACAAATCCCAGATATTGTAGGGATTGTAGAAGAACCTTGAAACAATTTTTATTGAATGAAATAACAAAAAACATAACGGATCACGGTATGATGTTCATTTTATTTTCCTCCCGGGCTTTGTTCAATCGATATTACTGACATAAAAAACCTGCAAACCCCACCGCTCCATGGAGATATTATACCACTAATTATTTTCCCCATAGACACCAATGTTAAAATGTCACATATGAATGATTTGCTGCAAATTGAACTCAAGTATGGATAATGCAGTAGTGTAATGTTCATATAGAAAACTAATTTTCCACTTGAAAAATCACCAGAAAAGGTGGGGTCACAAGACATGTAAGAAAGTTCTTGTTTGTTTACTAAACAGGTCAAGGGTACAGCTGTTTTCATTGATTGACTGTTTTCATTGCTCACAAAGTGTATGCATAGAGTCGAAATTTCGAAAATGTTCATCAGTGATCCAGTAAAACTTATTAATACGCTTCTTATACATACAACCACAAAATCGAATAGGAATGGGCAGTTCTCCCCTACTTGTAATGCCCTTTTTCATCAAAAAAGGAGGGATTACTTTTTATTATAGGAACTGCATTCGACACCTCGGAGGTTTACATGTAATTAGTGGTGGTAAACCTGGAAGAGTATCAACCGCCACAGGATATACACTGACGTCAACGTTCACGCATGCGCAATACCAAGCAAGCGTGTCTTTTTCTCTGTATGCATCCATACCTTTCCAAGATCTTGCATCCATACTTTTCAATGTTACCCGGTAATTCTTTGAATGATTATAAAGTGTGCATTTTTATCTATGCATTTTTATCTACGGATTTTCAGAATTTGCACGATTTCCTATTTAAAATAACAGTACCGTATAACAATAACAACAACAACAGACAAATGGTTGAATTTCAGTATTCATAATTTTGATAGAGCACCATAAAAAACTGACCTATCAGTGACCATAACTAAGACATACCACTAACATTCCAATACATTCTTGTAGGTGATGAACTCGGTCTTTATCCTTGATGTTCAACCAAAATTAAGCTATCTGCAGTGTGATTCTTCAAAACCATGCATATTTCATGCATAATTCAAATTTTATTTGCTAAATGCAAGTAGATATTTGGAGATTGCAAATAGAAAATATTAGCACTTGCTAAATTTTGCAAGTAATAAAAGAAACTCCACTAAGTCTCAATCTACATTTATTCACTAAACATATTCAGCAAACTTAGTAAAATAGGTGCATTTTAAGTAAAATGATGCATTACTACCTTGTTGCATCTAGCTGAATGTTAAAATGTCAGCATTTACATGTATTGCATTTCTGCTACAATGAATGGAAGACTCTAAATTATTAATTAATGCAAGCGTCTTGCTTAAAATAGCAAGCAGAAAATCATGGCACTTGCTTTTTTTAGCAAGTTTCATACACATTGATTCAGTATGTAACACTACCATACCCTTTAATAAGTAATAATAATATTTTAATAGCGAGCTCAGCTCGCGTCGCGAAGCGACGCGCGCGCAAGCGAGCTCTACGGTAACGCGAGTAACAAATACTACGGGGGAAAAAACCGTGGTAAAAAGTCGAAACACAGTTAACTCCCTTGTTAAGGGAAGGTCATGGCTATATTCGTTCCAGACGCAGTTAACTCCCATCTCTGTTTGGTATCAGACTCACCTCTATTAGCGTTGGATCTAGTCCATCCAGTCGGCCAGTTACCAGACTTTATTAATGTGACGTCATTAGTTAAACAAACGTCTGGCAATTTATAAAATAATGGTGATTATTACCAGCTGAGAGTCCAGGTAACGGTATTTCTACCTAAACTTTAAAAGGTACTGCAGTATCGACAATCTAAAATACCATGTTTAAATGAAAACGCATCGCTGCTCGCACTTTAGTGATATAGATAGATGTTACGGTAAAGTCGGTGGGTGGGGAAATTTTAACCGCTGCAGTCTGCTATTGCCAAGTTTCCAAGAAATGTGCGCGGTTTTATTTAGAACTCAGATGTTGAACGTAGAACTCAAGTCTAGGTCCCCAGCAGGGGTTTGACTTATATGAAGATAGATAGAACTGTGCTTAAAGATTCAAATTTATTCTTTTTATTAAGTTCTGAAAAATGGTTTGGCGTAGGACAGATGTGGGGTGTGGGCCCAATAATCAGAGAGTTGGGGGGAGGGGGGGATTGGTGGGAGGATGGATAGGGAGTGATCAGAGTATGTTTAAAGTGGCACGGGCGACAGAGTATGTTTTGTCTCCCACTCCACTCCCGAAATTTTAGTCTAGGGCAGTAGTGGTAAAAAATGGCATTTTAATTAAGAAATAATAAATACGTACCGGTGTTTTAACTTTTATTGGTGAATAAAATACAGTTAGGAGTTTGGATGGATGCTTAGTAATTAAATCACAAGTGATTTAAACACTTGTTATTTAATTACTCGCATTGGAACGATTCTGTTTGATTCTAACACAACAATAACCCCATTGTTTACGCTATTGTTGGGGCACTATATCTTTCTGTCTGTTTTTGACTGCCATGCAATTTTGACTGATGGTGGAAATTACGTCTGCGCACGTTTATTTTGCAAATTTCGTCATCAACTTTTATGCTTAATGAACACTCAACAGTTCTAAACAACAACAGAAAAAACTTGCAAATACATACTTGTTTTTAAGGCTATGGATAATTTTCCTGTGGATATCTTATCACTTTTCCGGTGTTCTCGCCATTAAATGTATTCCATTTTAAAGCAGACTTACTCAAAATAAAATATTTTGAAGCAATGATGATTTAATCCTTTGCCTTTCATAAGATATCAACACGTTTTATTTAATTATCAATTGAGAAATGGTTATGCCAAGGGCTGCAGAACCTGCATAAAACATGATGTAATTTCTGTGTTTGTTTCTTCAATTAAAAACATTAAAAAATAGTTTATGATTTTTCTTTTTTTGTTTCTTTTAAAAACATTAAAAAATAGTTTATGATTTTGCTTTTTTCTTTTCGCTGTCAGCCAGTGGAATTTAGGTCATATAATTTGCATAAAATGTCTCGTATGAAAATACTGTATCTCGGGGGAAAAACTATAGTAAATAAAGTGATCGGAAACACATGCCGTTCACTGGAAATAAACAATTTGAGGTCAAACATCTACAGATGTTATCGGATGGAAAATAAAAAATTTAACCAAAGTTGCGATAGTTTTTGGTGTAGTTTGAATTCTTTATTTTAGCTAACATCATACTATGTCAAATATATTATGTTTAACTGATATATGTAGTGAACTGCAGTGTTTCTGCAGGACTCAACATTTTTAGGGGTCATCCTTGACCCGCTATGGAATTAACTGGGGGACCGGGTCATTTTGTAAATACATGTATAGGGGTCATATTTTTTGGACATGCATAATGCATTTTGATGAATAGACAATGTGATGTCAGATAGACATGCATTATTAGTTGATAAGACATCTTTTTCGGTAGATTGGTCAGCAATAAAAAGGAAGTTAAAGGGACGCACGGCAATCTTGATGTTTTTTTCAAGAATCAATATTGGCATCTCTACTTATTTATCAAGGAACATTTTGACTTTAAACCGGCTTGTATATTGTAACAGAGTCATGCATGGGGGACTTAACTTATACATCATCATTTCTCGTTTAGTGGTATTTTACTAACGCTGATATTATATTTCTATAACTGGTAGAATCTAGCCATTGAATTATACATGTTCATAAGTGGTTAAGTGACACCATCCTGTTTACCAGGACATGGATGATATTTGAACTTTAGTTATCAAAAGATGTAGGATGCTTTTATTTCCTCATTAAGTAGTGTCACTCAATTGACCAATCAAACGTTGACAATGTATAATCATCATAATATGAAATAGGTTAAACCTATAGGGCGAGCACAGGTCATGTTTGATTGTGCCGCTGCGTATGTATGCACCGGTATGTGCAAGTCTAGCTGCGAGAATCGTAGCTCTTATGGCGTGTACCTATATCATGGTAGGTACATACCACCATAAGAGCCATGATTCTAACGTCTAGTGCAAGTCTACCTGTACGTGTCTTATGAATCGTGACATCCCACCCCAACAAATTTCTAAGGATTATAATCCGTCCGCCTACGACAGGCGTCGTACCCGACGATTATAGGCACAATTGAGTCTGGACTTTTATCTGTGAGTTTGTGTGTGATGTGCTGATATGTCTACTTGAAGCAGCGAACTCAATGGTTTCTTTATAGTGCTGCCACACTGGAATACCACACCGTAGTAGACATGATACCCCCAGTCACATTATTCTGACACTGGTCAATCAGTCGTAGCACTACCCATTATTTGCTCGTCAGGCAAGGGTTCCATTTTTAAAGTATCTGCGGACTCGAACCCACGACCTCCCGAATGCAAGGCAGACTCTCTAACCAGTACACCACAATGCTTCGGTCAAATTTCAATTCGTTTCCAGACAGGACAGATATGGCATGGAACGAACTTCGAACGGCTATCTAGTCATGATCCAGTCTGGATCGACATTGGCTTAATCACCAACCGTCATAAAAGCTGCTACTGCATCAGTGTATGTAAGCTATATATAAATAAACCGTGATGCACGCGTATACCTTTTGCCGAACAACATGTAATTACAGTTTCAACGTTATGTCATTACGAAAAATGTATATATACGATTTAAGCTTTTTTTTATTTGAATATACGTCAAATATACGTCTTGTCTTCAACGTGTGTTAAATTGATTCATACGTATTGTCTAATCATTATGATGATGTATGTTTGAGAAAAGTACAATGATTTTAAAACATAGGAATTTGTTGTTTCCTACTTGACATTTAATAAATGGTGGTCCATTTTCAGAATATTAGTTCAATATTTAGTTGAGTATGTCTGGGGGTGGAGGACACCGGGTCCGACGTTTTTCATCAATATATTCTGAAAATGCATCAAATTCATCAAATGTTATGTAGAAAAGACGTTGGTTTGTTTCACTGTTCTTGATGTTTAGCACTAGCTGTGCTCAAGATACTTATTAGTTTCTACATCTACATTTTAAGAAACTGAGTGTCCTATTTGACCCTAATGTTTCTGTCGGTGGTAGAAAAACAAAAATAGTGAAATGATAGGACAGAGAAAAGCATAGATCGATTGAAGCAGAAGACAGGTAAAGTTTCCAAACCGTGTTTTCATCACCTTCAAATTAGAACTACTCCGTAGCATCAGACCAAACCGGATGACCGGTTACAGGTACACTGGCATAGGAACGTTTCATTTATATGGAGGTCCAGTGGAAACCTCAAACTTTGTTAAAAGTAAAAAAAAAGAAAAAAAAAAAAGATGAAGCACCAATAGTGGCGCGAAAGCCGGATTGCGAATTTAACATTTTAAGTGAAAAATCTGTGTGAAAAGGGGGGTAGTCCAGGTAAAATACATGACATAGTTAGGGTTATTTTCATATAACATTTGTAATGATGTTGAACAAGTGTCAAGTTTCAAAGCTTTTCGACAATACATTTTTGAGAAATGAGGAAAAAACAAAAACTTTAACGAAAACTTCAAAACTCGTAGACGGACGGACGGATAGACGGACAGACACATGGAAATCGCCGAACTGCAAGCCTGGATTTGCTACGCAATCCACCAAAAATAAAAATAAAAATTCTGTACATTATGGTGGACAAATTTGCTATTATTTCGGGCGTTTGTTTAAGCTAAAGGTTTTTCAGCGATGTGAGTGAGTAATTTTAACAAAATGTAAATACATTATATATAATTGGAACTGGCAATTTTAGTGGTAAATAAAAACACCTTAGTTTGGAAATTCGGTTAAAAAACAATTATTTTACAACCATCAGTTCAGATGAGGCTTTTTGTATGTAAATTCCTATCTATCTGTCTACATCCTGCATTAGCCTCTTTCGGGTGTACATCTGCCCACAGGTACCGGTTTAAAAAAAAAAAAAAAAAAAAAAAAAAAGTTATATTCTATTAAATACAGTATTTAATAGAATATAACTTTTTTTTTTTTTTTTTTTTTTTTTAAACCGGTACCTGTGCATCTGCCGTGTTGCTGGGACAGCAAAACAATAAGAAATCTCAAATATAACTTCAGTTAGCCTCAATAGTTTCAGAATGTCTTAATTTCGGTTTGCCCAACTCATTAAAACCATTTTTGGATAAAAGGTCGAACCGCCCCAAAATATGCAACAAGGGGTAAAAATACCTTTTGAACTTCCACTACCCAAACACGCCAGTCAAATTATTGGGATCTCGGGAAGGAGGCTGTTCCTACCCCTGTCAGTGTGAGTAACATCTTGGGCCTAACCATCGTTTAGTCACTCTAGACCTGGTGTTGTTCTAAATACTAGTAGTTATATTTTTTCATAATGGACCATAATGTTACTGTGCGGTAAAAAAAGATGCGATGACAGAGTGGTTAGCTTACTTGCCTCTGGATATAGAATTCTGGGGTTCAACTGCCGGAGGTTCACGTCTCGAGAATTGATAACGCACTCCCTTAGATCTAGAACTATTCGTGTACGATAGTTAAAGCTACTGTGAAAGTATGTCATTCTTCCCTACTGATGTAAAGCCGTTGGTCTCCTGTGCAGGGAGAGACATACCCTATTCAGGTTAAAAATCTCGCTGAACTTCTGTGGTTATCATAAAAAAGCCTGCAGGTAAACTCATCCACAGAAACGAAACTGTGATAATCATAAGTATGTGTATAATACGTCAATAGTACTTGAAGAAAGAAAGAAAGAAAAAAGAAACAAAGAAAGATGGATCGGTAATAAGCACCTTGCTCACTAATTGTTTACTAACAGACCATACGTCATAATTGTGACGACATACGATGATGACGTAAATCAATGACGTCTTGTCATTCTTTTTTTATAATTTCCGTAACATTTCCGGAAATTGCCAGATTGTTCGGGTTTGACACGAATGAACACGGAATAACCTCGTCGATTTCCGTCAATGGCTTACAATAGTAGACGACCGAATACGGAAATCTGCGATGAATTCCGATTGCATTTATGGTTTTACGGGAAAATAAACAAATGCAAGTTAGTTTTTAACCAAATCATTTGTTTATCCTGATCGGTTAGCAAGACATATACATTTCTGCGTCACGAAATCTACTTTTATTAAATTGTGAAATGTGTTGACGAATTTTCGCCAATGAACAACGCGCAAGGTAACACTTTGGGCTATGCTTCCGGTTAATGGCCGTTTTGGCGACATAGGTAAAAATGCAATTTCATTGTCATTTTTGGATGAGTTCGAGAAAGGTTTTTAATGTTTTTTTCACCTCATTCTGCTTGGAAACCACCATTCTAAATGATTTCTACGAATGCTTATCTTGTTAATTTCGTAACGAAATATGCTACTTTACGGTTGAAGTCGCCCATAAACTGCCGTAAATGACCCAAGACTTTTCAAAAGGATGGATGGGTATGTTTACTTTTCGCCTGCATGATACCATAGGAGCTCGCTTGCGCTCGCGTCGCTTCGCGACGCGAGCTGTGCTCGCTATTAGTGATACTTAACTTAAGATTCGACATCCTGCAGAAATAGGATTCGTGTAGAGGGGTTAAGTAACTGATTAACTTTGTATTTGAACTGAACTTGCTTACATCAACGATTACTTGATAATAAAAACTATACGATCACTTGGATATACATCTTAATAAACTATACAAACTTTGTCACGTGTGTGTTGTGTTGTTACAATATTATTAAATAAAAACGCTGTGTTTTCAATTTACCAAATGTTGAAATATATTATTGGTTCAGTATTATCAAAAGTCAGTAATATATACAAAATTAATTTGGTTTATACTATTATGCATGTTATTTAGGAAAACTAACGGGATGCCGCGAGTTTTCAAAAATTCAAGATTGCCATGTGTCCATTTAACCAGGCAGCGTTATGTTTCATTTTGTGTTCGTCTGCAATTTTAGCGGCCGTATCGTGATTATCTACGCGCTTTTATTTGCTATTGTTTTTATATAAGCGTCTACCTACTCAAACTAAAAAATATTGAATTAAATCATTAAAAAATCAATGGATTCATCTAGTTTTTCATTTGCCCGACTCCAGTACATGCTTGTTAACATCCCTCTGCCGGGAAATATTTTAATTTTTGCAGTGTTAAACAGTAGCTTCTTACATGTATAGGAATTGTATAACCTTCAATACACAAGACTGCCCACTTTATGTCCGGCGCATCCTTGACCGGAATAGTTAAGAGGCTGCTTCGAAAACTTTCTCATCTCTCACAGCTACGGGTTTGAATCCCACTGTATGCTTGACTTGTCAAGTGAAAAAGTGTCGATAATCACGGACGGCTGGAGGTGTATATACACAGTACTGGTTCTACCTGAGAATAAAAATGGGCCTGCTTCTACCACAAAAAAATAAATAGACCGTCATATATAGCCTTACATGTGCTAAAAATGATGCAAACGTAAATGACAAAGCTATGAATTTAAACGCTTTCCCATGGGCACAGTGAAACACTCAGTGGTGCAAGTAAGATCTCTAGATTCAAAGTCTACCATGCTGTATCACAACCGTTCCAGAAATTAAGATGTTTTAGACAAATGCTATTAATAGCGTTTGCTGAATCAGTTATAAAACCGTGTTTTGAAAATATGTGGGTTTTTATGGCTCCCCCACACAAAGTGTGGTAGGGGAGCCATATTGATTTTGTGCTTTCTGTGTGTCTGTAGGTCTGTCTGTCTGTCTGTGTCACAAACGACACATGTCCGATCAATAACTAGAGAATGGTTGGACCTAGGGTCCTCAAACATGGAAGGATGGTTGGTCATGACCAGTAGATGATCCCTATTGATTTTGGGGTCACTAGGTCAAAGGTCAAGGTCGCGGTGACATTGACTATCAAAACGATGTCCAATCAATAACTAGAGAATGGTTAGACCTAGCAGGGCTCCGGAAATATGGTTGCCCGACGCCCCGGGCAAGTGGATTTTGGGTGCGGGCAGGTGACCTTCTTAAATCTGGTTGTCCGTCACTTTGCCCGATGGACGTTTCATTATTAGATAAAAATCAAGGGAAAATTTGCCTGGACTGTGAAGTTTGCCGATTATTGCGTAGTAATTAACCACCCGTCGTTTTCGCCGCGAGCAATTACTGATAAGTGTCATAAAACTGACCTGTGTTGTTCGTTATTGTTTAATCCCTCCTACTTGACAGTTTATCAGAATTTGATTGGCCGAGGAACGCTTGGGGTGCCAGTCTCAATTGAAGACGCGCGGTCTTTAGAATACGTATACCGTGTGAAATATACCCCCGTAACGAGCCCCTCTATGCAGGAAGTAAGTCACGAGCCAGATTAGTGTGAAATACACATCAGTGTGTAAATCAGTTATTGAGATGGTGTTGTCGCTTTGTATGTCGGTCGGTGTGTCGTAGGTAATATTCTGTTCAATAATTAAAAATCATGACGCAACACTTGACCTAGTACTGTATCCATATTATCCAATCAAATAACCGATGTATTTTTATCAGCCAATGAAACAACTCCCGTTCACTACCACGTGTTAAATTGAAACAATGGCGATTCAATCAAACCAATTTGTAAACAAGTAGGGCAATTAAACGATTATAGTAATTTAACGGCGTTGTTTGATGAGCAAACATACTATCGACGCATGTCGTAATGAATAGGTGTGCATGCATCTGTTTTTATTTCAAAATGCCATGTTTGTTTTAAATGAATCCGAGACCAATGACGGAATGGCGTGTTTTTGTTTTGAACTTCAAGTTTGCCATTATCCAAGATGTGCTTTCGGCCTTGGCTAATTTCGATAATTATTCGAAGAATTGCAATTTGACGTTAACATATGACTCTGAATTTGGTGAGTGGCCCGATACATGTACATACCCACATAAAGTTTCGTTTTAATACCTCAAGCGGTTCATAAGAGAAGTATGAAAGTAAATGCCTTTGGAGTGGCCAAATAATGGGTCACTACATATAGTTGACATTAAATATTTAGTTATAATAAAAAATGCAGCAGAAAGTTTGCCTAAAAGTTTGTATTTTGGTTAACAGTTATCTCAGTTAAAAGTATGTTAGAAATCAAATTAACAAGATCCGGATTAACTGTAACATTTAAATCACTGTTCAACCTCTCACATTATGAGACAAGAGTAAAGATTTTAGTAGGGATAACAGAATTTAACATTTCGTCACAATACTTACATAAGATATGAAAAAGAATATAAAATACACTCAGTATTAATATAAAGTTGTGAAATAATAAAATTAACTGAATCTCATCATTGCAATAAAATAAGTTTGTAACAAAAAGCAGTTTTGCAAGAACAAAATAAGATAGCTATCAAATCGTGCAATGTTCAATATTTCATATTTTAATCAAGTATAAAGCAACATAGGCTTTGTATCATCTGCATCATGGAACATGCATCATTCGGGACTTTTTTAAAAACGTTGCATACAATAACTGGATAGTCATCATAGCAATAGAAAGATCTGTTAATTAGGACAAAATATAACAAATGCAGTACAATGCAATGCAATACACAGATTACACTAAGCTTGAATATATAATTACCTGCCCCTGCTGATCCTCTTCCACTTTGAGGGCAACAGTTGCTTCCTCCATGTTAACATTTCCATCAGGGATGCTCAGTGCGGCATTCACGATTTCCATGTCAGCAGACACATTCCCTAAAGGCTGATCTGGGTCAGTAAAAGCATGCTCAGGGGAATCAAGATCATTATCATATTGAGAGAAAGAATATAACATGCTCTGCCCTGCATCAGAGTGGTTAGTTTGTTTAATTAGAGAGTTAAGACGGTTAGTAAGAATGCTAGCTATGCGAGCGCGCGTGTCTATACTGGAAGTGGAATCAATGGAGAGTCGCGTTACCTCTGCGTCACTCTCGCTTGCTATGCTCCCTGGTTTGGAGTGACTCTCACTACTTGAGTCTTGTTCAAATGGCCACTCTTCTACCTCAACATGGCGAGGGGATCGCGGGGAGCGAGAAAATTCATCTGATGAGTAGCGGACTCGTCCAACTAACTCCTCCCCATCATAGTCATCCCACTCAAAGTTCATGCCCACATCTTCCGTTTCATCATCAAACATTCCACCACTTTGGGAAGTATTGTCTGACGGAATTCCATCTTCGGGGATTGTTCCTAACGACCGTGACTTGTGCACGTAGGAAGGAGGAATGGCAGCACCTTTGGACATGTATATCTCTTTGGTTTTCTCAGTTTCTAAATCTGTGGGTTTTAGATAATCACTTGTTTGGTTGGAATTTTCACTAGCCAAGTACGCTTTACTGCTATTCGAGTCTAAACCCCCACTTTGATTTCCATTCACAAGTAAATCAGGTGTCACATTGATATCGGTCCGATAACCCTCATCTGAATTAGGATTGTCAGACTTTTCACTATACGTGTCTTTAGAATGTTTAGAGACTATAGAACTAGTACCAAGTCCTTCAGAGTTATAAGCAGATGACTGCTGAGACTTACTACTGATTATTAAATCTGGATTATACTCAGAATGTGTGTTCATGGCAGTAACAAACTTAGAATTAACTGTCATTTGGTTGCTAAGAGCTGAGTTGTAAGTATCTGATTGGTCCATCCTTGACTGGTTCACATGTTTACTAGGAGTGCTCATTCTGACTGGTACAGGTTCCGGCACCAAGTTCATGTTTGTGTCTGCTGAGAACATGTCTTTGTATCTTTGTTCATTTAAATCAGCCGTCTGAGAGGAATTCCCTCCGTATGCAAGGATTGAATCGTTCTGAGATATGTCTGCTAAGTAATTTAAATCGGATTCTGCGCCATGAACAAAATCATCTTCAAAACCATTTGAATCCCAATTTTTCTTAATCTGTACAACGTTTGAAAAATCATCTTCAAAACCTAGTTTATGACCATGTTCATCCACCCTATGAACAAGCACTTCAGCAACATGGTGGTTTGACTGGTTCTTGGGTTTGGCCTGAACAGAATTTGAAACTAAGCCATTTGACGACTGAGCATCAGTCTGGCTTACTTGAACAACTTGTGGTGAAGCAGATTTTGAAGCAATATTCCAGTGTTTGTCAAAATCTGGCATCTGCGAGGCCTCCTCGTCTATCTTTTGTAGAAATGCAAGGATATCCTCAACTGCCGGCCTATCATCCACTTCTTGCCAACACATTTCCATCACCTCATACCTGGAAATCATCAAAATAAATCAAGCATAATTATAGATAACACAACACTGAGACTGTAATGTTACGTCACGCTTAGGCTAGGGTCCTCAAACTTGGAAGGATGGTTGGTCATGACCAGTAGATGACCCCTATTAATTTTGGGGTCAGAGGGCAAGGTCACGGTGACCGTAACTATCAAAACGATGTCCGATTAATAATTACGCAATGGTTGGACCTAGGGTCCTCAAACTTGGAAGGATGGTTGGTCATGACCAGTAGATGACCCCTATTGATGTTGGGGTCACTAAGTCAAAGGGCAAGGTCACGGTGACCGTGACTATCAAAACGATGTCCGATCAATAATTACGCAATGGTTGGACCTAGGGTCCTCAAACTTGGAAGGATGGTTGGTCATGACCAGTAGATGACCCCTATTGATGTTGGGGTCACTAAGTCAAAAGGTCAAGGTCGCGGTGACCTTGACTATCAAAACGATCCCCGATCAATAACTAGACAATGTCCGATCAATAACTAGAGAATGGTTGGACCTTGGGTCCTCAAACTTGGAAGGATGGTTGGCAGTGTATTAGGCAGAAATTCAAGAACTGGGTGTGCAAATATGCAAACAGGGTGTGAAAAATAATTTGCTAACACACGTTATGCGCCATTTCACGACAAGTGGGTGTCTCTGGGGTAATTTATTTTCACTGATAAAGGTGAAAAAGGTGCATTTTAGATAATGTTTCTTCTATAAATGTATACAAAACATAACAATATTGAGATAGTAAGAGTTTAGAAGTGTTGATTTTTGTTTTGTTTTATATTTTTACCCCACAAACTCCTGCAAATATTGGCTGCGATTTTTCAAAAACGGCCGTGCAAAAGACGGCTGCACGGTTGGCTGGCTAATACACTGATGGTTGGTCATGAACAGTAGATAATAGGCCAAACAAAATAATATGTGTGGTTCAGGTAACACTGGCAAAAAAATAGGGTAGGTAGGTAGGCTTTTTTTACTTTTTCTTTTTCTTTTTTTTCCTCAGTAATGAATTCAATGAAATTACTTTACCTTGAGTTCGATTTTTTTGGCATTATCAACAATTTTAATATTTTTTTTTATTTTATTTATTTATTTTTATTTTTTTTTATTTATTTTTTAAATTTTTGCATAAAAAGTTTTAGGGTCGGCCCCTTAAAATAGGGTCGGTCGGGTTACCTGAACCACACATATTTTTTTTTATGTGGCCTTACTGATACAGGTAATAGATACAGTCACAGGATATTGAATATCAAAACGATTTCAGATCAATAGAGAACGGTTGGACCTAGAGTCGCTAATTATGTCTGTTCGAGCGAGTGGGGGAGCCATACGTTTTTGTCCTATGGACATAAACAATTTCTAGTTTGTTGTTATTTTTAATATCTTTTATATTTTTCAGTGCCATTTCTGCCTTAAGCTGCACCCTTAGATGTCCTGAATGTTCAAGATGTCCAAGAAAAGAATATAGTATGCGTCAGTCTTCCATTGTTTGTGGTTGTTTATGACTGCGTTCTGCTTTATGTAGAACTCAGCATTAATAACCTGCAACGGATGGCTTGAACTTGCAACCGAAATAAAAAGGACTGGATGTACATGAACCATTAATGAGTCGCAGTTATCTGTGGTTAATGGATACAATAGTGGCCATTGGGAATAAGTGATGTGCTAAACAATCAATTGTGGCCAACGATCAGTTATGTAGTAATTGATATTAAGTTATGACATTCCTCAAGAGATCATTGCAAAACATAGAATTCTATTATCGCTGAAAACAAAAACAAAACATACAAGCTACTTAGTCAAGAATCAGTCGATTACCACCATCTCAAAATAGTACAAAATAAACTCCTTTTCTACATACAAAGAAAGTTACATTTTTTCGCGCACAATGCAGAGACGGGGAAGTGAACCGCAGCTTTCATTCGTCTTAGTGACATTGGTGAGAAGTGAGTGAGTTCAAGTATGTTACACAGAGACATGATTTGATATTTTGTAGCGACTCCATGGTTGAGAGGGTAGAAGATGCTGCATTGGAAACCATATCACACTGCTGGTTTGATTCCCACTGGGAACTCGACTTGTAAGTGTTGATTCTTAACGACGACAGGAAGTATACAGTATGTGTCTTACATGTTACTACCCAGTAATAAGTGAGTAGTCTGCTTCCACCACTAAAAACTGTTGACCATCATACATAGGCTAAAATGTGCTGAAAAATGACGTTACACGCTAAACAAACAAAAAACAATTGAAATTTTATTTCAATTGCCCTTAGAAAAATATTCTTGTCCAGTCCATGTGGTCAATAGCATACACATATATGGGTCCTTTATTCAAGGTCATGCAGATTTTATGTCCAGCATGTCCAGTCATATATCCTAAATCCCTTCTTCTTCTTCCAAGTAAAGAGCTAGGATCTTCATAGATCATAATAAGCTCTTAAAATAATGAGACAACCTAATTTGCCTATGTGTTTTCATAGACCGTGTGTTGCACATTAATGTTTACATGTTCAAGGTCAGTGTGAATACTGATGTACATGTACTTTTGGTGTTCATTCCAATAAGCTGTCCGACAATTTCAGATCTTGCGCAAGACATTTTCACTTGGCTTTGTCCGTCTGATGGGGATGGTAAATAGAATGTCCAAACTACCACAAGGTTATCCTGTCTGCATGTTAAATAATTATTACAATCTTTCTGACAGTTAGAGTAGGGCAGGGTTTCATGATTATTTTTTTTATTCTTCACCTCTCACTGAGGTGGCTCTAATAACCATAATGTGCTGATTATTATTTTCATTTGCATTCCAGTTTTTTTTTTAATGAGTTGAGCTCGCTATGAGGTAGTGCCTTATTCATATTAACAAGTAGTAGAAGTATATCACAGTTAATAGTAAATGACCATTATTCTACAATTTGGGATTTGCCTCTCAAATAGCAGATATTATATAGCTTACTCAAGTATACAGGGTAGGCGAGTATAGCGTTGATCCAATTGAATAAATGTGTCGAAATCCAATAATATTATGGCACGTGCATGCAGGTATATATTGGTAGTTTTAAAGAGTCTGGGAGAGTCAGAGGTTGTTAGATATTGTCTGAGATTTGATGAGTAACATCTGTTAGAATTAATATAACCACTATACCGATCAGACAGTAAAATGGGTTAGTTTTAAGATTATTAAAAGCTGTGTTTAAAAGTCTGGACTTGTTAATTATTAATGCCCTGGTGACATAGAGTGTTACAAGTATATGTATATTCAAAATCAAAAACTTGAAAATGATCGTCTTTTTACTCTGCCGAAGACTTTTATTTTACTATAAACTTAACGATAAAAACAAGTAACACACATTTTATCACCTACTGAAAATAAGATAAAATCTCAACTTTTCTGCAATGGAAAAGTATGAATAACAATAAGGGCCAGAGTTTTTTTATAGTTAGTTTTACGGGAGATTTTGGAAAAAAATGCAGTAGGAGGAGAAAATAAAAAATAACAATAACAAATGGGTAAAATGAGGAGTCGATAAAAAAAAATGGAAAATTTCAGATTTTCTTTTTTTTCGTTTCATAAAACAAGTTTTTCTTGTAACATTAATATTAAAATTCATTGTTTCGTTTTTTGTGTTGATTTTTTTTTCAAGTTGTTTTGCATATAAATGTTACCAACATCAACTTTATGTTAAAACTGCCTACATGTTATCTCAAATTTAACAAACCGTTCTTAAAAATACCTTCCACTCTTTAGAATTGGTTTGTTGACTGTCAAATTAATATATTTTTGAATATAGTATTTTACAGAAATTATCACAAATTTGCTATTAAACACACGCTATTAAACACACTTCAAATCGAAACAAAATGTAATATGTAAACTTGAAATTATTGAATGTTTATCTTTCATAGTTGCAAGAATAATAGACATATTTTCCCCTGACATAGGTCAAGACTAAGAATATTCTCAAAAAAGGTTTATAAAATCAATGCCTAGTAGAACGAAATAGGTATTGTGGTGTTCAATGGTATGCATTAAATTGCTTTTGTAAACATGTATATTAAAGAGACTAAATTAATACTTCGATTTCCGACCTTGCAAAGTAAATACTAAGTCATAATCCAAATTTTCAAAAAAAGCGATTTTACGTTATTGTGAAAATAAGTTTTAGGATAGGCACAGCTTTTTTTTTAAAAAAAAGATGTTGCAGATCGTATAAGGAGGGGAAAAAAAATAAAACTAATAATAAAATAAACTCTGGCCTAAAACAACAAAAAACCGTTGACTTTTATTTTTTTTGCCAATTTTGTTATTTTAAGGAGTATATAAAATGTGAGAAAAAAATCAGTTCAGTTGTTTGGATTTAGAATCACTCATATGGAATGGTTTCCATTCTTGATATAACATGTATGCTTCCTGTAACAATTGTTTTCATTCGCCGGTAGCTATACGTGACACTAAGATAATACGATACGACATGGTCCGAAGATTGATTCGATCGGTAACTAAATGTATCACTTTCTGAATTGTAATTGTCATTCGTATGCTTTTTACACCCTATAATATATTTATATTTGTCTTACTGAGTTTTCCAGCTCGCAGTAGACACCTAGGAACATTCACAGTAAATCTACGCTTAAAAGCATCAAATGGTAGCGTACATGACTGCATATGTTGTTTAACTATAAATGATAAGGTTCCATTAAAATTATTTATTGAACTATTAATTATTTGATCCGGGGCTGGGAAAGATTCGCTACTGACGGCTCACTGTACTCATAAAGTTAATGAAACATAAAAGTACTTACTGGTACTACTGGTACTACTGGTACTCCTGGTACTCCGGCCATCTTTGTTTTGACTTTAAGATGATTCAAGGTCGATCGTTATAAAATTTTCGGATCAGTAACCTGCACAAATAATTTCCTTTGAGTTCAAATAATTCTTAATAATGATTTGTAAATATGTCGCCGCGAGTTGAAAACAGTGTGTTCCTTTTAATTATAAGATTGTCTATACCTGTGCACTTACGTACTATTTTACAGGTGCGGCGAAATGATCGATATCACGTGATAATGACGTGCACTTTATTTTTTAGCCTGTGTACATATCATTGGTCTATGCGTAGCCTCGGTAACCGGCCCGCTTCTGATTTCTTCGTTATACTATGCAACATGGATCCAGAACCAGGGCCTGGGGGAAAATAAGACGTTGGTTTAAACAGGAACAGGATTTGAAAACAAGCTTTCGATGAAAACTTATGTAAATTCATCTCCTTAATATTCGTATTAGTGCATAAGATACGGCTGACATTTTATGTGTTATAAATATAAGCATATGATGTAAAATAGCATTTGATGGAATTTAACAATTAGAAATAGTGATTCTAAAACAGATAGTACACGACAGACCAGGTCCTGTCATATTATTATGTTGTCCATTATTGTGTAGCTGATTAGTAATACGTTTGGACCTGACCGATCGATAAGTAACATGAAAAAAAGAAAACAAGCAAAATGTACAAAAAGAATAATTTCACCAGTCACATCAGTCCCCCCAGGAATAGGCTCGACACGTTGCTATCTAGTTTGTAAATCGTTTCGTTGCTAATATGTACGACTGGACTTTTTTGAAAACGTGGGCATTATAATGGTCCTAAAGGTTATTTGACCCAAACAGTAAATTCTGTTGAGATAAAACACAAGGTAAGTGTGTAAAGAAAGTTCGTCTTTGATCAATATATCTCGGACAAATTAGTAAATAGTGATATGCTGTTTCTATTAGACCGCAGGTGCAGTTTGGATTGTCTATAAGGGAACGCTTGTGTAAATGTTGACCAAGGTAACTACATTCAAGTCTAAGTCTAGCATGTAATACTTGTCCTTGGCGGTCTCCAGTATAATAGTATGTTGGGGGTTTGGATAAGTTAGAGTTTAGGGATGACTTGAACATTTGTAAGGTGGCGCTGTTCCTTATGTCCTCGTGTAGAGTGTTCCAGTTGCGAATAACTGATGGGAGAAAAGAATCCCGGTATAAACTAGTCCTCGCAGGTACAACTGAAATGTCATTATTATTTCTTAGGTTATAACCAGTTCGATCGTGCACCTCAGGCGGAATCAGTTCACTTAGGTAATTCGGAGTAAGGCTGTTACGCATTTTGTAAAATAATATGAGTTTTTGTTTTTTACGTCTATCAGCGAGAGTTTCCCATTTCGTTTCCTCATTCAGTTTAGCTATACTGCATAATTTGGTTGCACCAGTCACTATTCGTGCTGCCTCGACTTGTATTGCTTCAACATATTTATTTTGCTCTAGGGTACAGTTATCCCAAATAACATTACCGTACTCTAATAATGGACGTATAAATGAAATGTAAATGCGTTCTAAAGATCTTCTGTCAAGAGAGAATTTCAAGCTTCTAAGTATACCTATTCGTTGCCAAGCACGAGTAACACTATTATCGATTTGAGAACGCCATTTGCCATCGTTATCGAAAGTTAATCCCAGATGCTTGTGGTTATCGACTTCTTGATAATAATACTGTTCATAATTACGTCTGGGTGTAAAGGTTTGTTAAGTTTTCGTGTAATTGTAAGGGTTTCAGTTTTATTAGGGTTAAAATCGACTAGCCATTGTTTTGACCATAAGTCTAATTTAGTTAAGTCAGAGTTTAGAATACTGGCTGAGGTTAGTGGGTCGTCAACGATTATGTATAAACTAGTGTCGTCAGCAAATAACCTAATGTTGCTGTCAATGTCGGATACAATATCATTAATATAGATTAAGAACAATATCGGGCCTAAAATAGAACCTTGCGGGACACCAGCTTTAATGTGTGACCAGGTAGAGTTAGTGTTAAAATCGCCCTCTCGTTTTGGGCGATTTTGGTGAGATTTTTAGAGATTCAACGAGACTTTCAAAAAACATGTTTTTAAGTTAATTTAATAATATTTTCTCATTTTTAACTTATGAGAAGCAGCAAGTGACGTTAAACAGTTTAACTGCTGCATCAACAATTGACGTTGTACTTGTTTTTACAACATGACGTCACGCAAACGTCGACTTTATGAGCGTGAAAAAAACGCGCGAATAAATTGTGTTAATCGTTAGTGGGCGCTTTAATTGGCATAATCTGCCCAGACCGATATCTGCAAGTAAGACATATGGTGTCAGACCGGTGAAAATCAGCCCATTGAACACAATGCAATATAGGCTATATTTGAAGATCAGTCACAAGTTCCACAACATTCGTTCGCTTAAATACACTTTTATTCTGTGTATTAAACACATTCTGGAATAAAACACCGATTCGGTTTTTCAACATTTCGCGTCATTCATTCACACTATGCGTATTTTGAAATAAATATCTGTCAAAATAACATCTCTAACTAACCTGTGTGCTCATACTCTCCAAAGAAATAATCCTGACAAACACAGTAAAATACTTACTATTCATGACAACAGACATACTACTTTAACTTCAGGTTAGATTTAACAATGAAATAGAAATTAATATTGGAAAAAACATGTGCAAACTAGAAATTTTGGATTCTTTGAAGGAACTATTTCAGCACCCTACGATCCGGAAGTACTTCCTGACTGGTCTGACACCATATGCATGATACGGTCTAGCTCGCCGAGACTAGTCTATGCGCTATAGGTCTACTACTATGGGACGCCATGGCTGCCTTAAGATCAAAATTTCGCTATATGCGGTGGTTTTGTCATGATATGAGGTGCTGATATCATTATATGCGGTGGTTTTGTGATGCTATGAGGTGCTGATCTCATTATATGCGGTGGTTTTGTCATGATATGCGGTGTTGATATCATTATATGCGGAGGTTTTGCCATGATATGAGGGGCTGATATTGTTATATGCGTGATTTTGTCATGATATGAGGTGCTGATACTATATGATGTGGTTATGGAATTATATGATATGGTTTTATCATTATATGAGATGGTTGTGGCATTATATGCGGTGCTTATATCGTTATATGTGGTGGTTCTGTTATTATATAAAGTGGTTATGTCGTTATATGGGGCGATTTTATCATTATATGATGTCGTTATGTTATTATATGACGTCGTTATCTAATTATTTGACGTGTTTCTATCATTATATAAGGTGGTTGCGTCATGATATGTGGTCCGTATATTATATGAAGTGGTTCTGTCATTATATGATTACGTTATGTTATTATATGATGTGGTTTTGTTATTATATGATGTGGTTTTATCATTATATGAGATGATTGCGGCATTATATGCGATGCTTATATCGTTATATCGTTATATGTGATGTTATGTTATTATATAAAGTGGTTATGTCGTTATATGAGGCGATTTCTATCATTATATAAGATGGTTGCGTCATGATATGTGGTCCGTGTATTATATGAAGTGGTTCTGTCATTATATGATGACGTTATGTTATTTTATGATGTGGTTTTGTTATTATATGATGTCGTTATCTAATTATATGACGTGTTTCTATCATTATATGAGGTGGTTGCGTCATGATATGTGGTCCTTATATTATTATATGAAGTGGTTTTTTTCATTATATGAGGTGTCTCTTTTATTATGTGAGGTGGTTGTGTCATGATATGCGATGCTTATATCATTATATGCGGTGCTTATATCATGATAAAAAGTGGTTTTGTTATTATATGCTGTGGTTCTGTCGTTATATTAAGTGCTGCTAACATCATATGATGCCGTTATCAAATTATATGTTATGGTTCTATCATTATATGTGGTGGTTGTGCCATGATATGTGGTCCTTATATCATGATATGAAGTGGTTTTGTCATGATATGAGGTGCTGATATCACCCTAACGGACCGAAACGGACCGGAACAGAGATGAAACACCGGAACGGACCGGTGTCGCTTGGTAACTCACGCCCTACTGATAGTCCACGCGTGTGAATTTAACGTGGCGTTGGCGTGGGATTCACACGTAACCGTGGTAATCACACGATTTAATGTAAACGTTTCTATAAGTTATGAAAACCGGTTTCTTGCTAAAGAAATTCACTCCATATCGAAAAAATTGCATATAACGAACAATTATATGCAAACCGTATTTGAAAAATGCCATGATAAATGAGAAATAAGCTTTTTAACGACTCACTATCAATTGATTTGTTCTTTTCGACGGGCCGTGTATTTGTTTACACGTTCTGCTGAAATATTATCTATAATTCATAAAGTCGTTTCTTTCTACCGAAAATTCTCCACATGGTAGGGAAGACGTATTTAAGAGATATAATCCAATGGTATGTCGATGAATACTATATTAGATGAGAAATAAGCTATTTTGTAAAGACATCGTATTGTTATTTGTTTGCTTAAACAAGTGTGTTTGTGTACACTGATTTACGCATTCGTTTTAAAAAACAAAAGTATTCAGTGTGTTCCTTTTTCTTTCTGTCAGAAAATATCATCTACGCATAGTACACATCTATATGCACGATTGTTAATTCTTTATTTAGTTTTTAATTAAAAGTGTACATACCGATCGATCATAAATTCTAGTTTATAACTATTCCGAAAAATCACACGCACTTTTTGTTTTTCGTATTTGACATTTGTACTTAAGAACAGTCTAATGTATTCATGAACACTTACAAAACACATCTAGAAGTTGAACTAATAAAAAAAAGGTAAGTAGCCAAATGCATTGTATAATCCCATCTAAACATCACTTTTATTACTTTTAATTGATCATTTATTGCGGCCAGAGCGGATATAGGGGTAATAAAAGCGCCTGCTTTTTCTCACCTCCGCGGCAAATGTTTTCACAAGAACGGCGCATTCTACCCGCAATGTCCAATCAAGCATGCTTACTTACAGGATAATTATTCTATTTAGAAATTTAACCTGACGAAAACTTTATTTGATCGACAATTAAAACATATTATTTAGAGAGAGTTAGTAATATCTGTTATTAAGGGAATTATATGTAAATGTATATAACTGATTTTTCTTACACGTATAGTTTTGATGTCTAATAAATACTAAATCTAATATTTGAAATAATATACGAACAGTTAGTGTCAGGTTAACCTATTAAAAAAAAAAGGTCAACATGACCTGCTCGAACTTTGCCGTGAGGGTGTGATGGAAGATATAGAAATAGATTAATTGAGACGGCAACCTCATTGGGAGATGAGATGATTTATACAATAACCATCGAGCCCGAGTTAACTGAGTGTGATAAATAAGGCTCTATGGTATTTAATTATATCTCAAAGTACGTACCCTAACGTGTATGGACGGATAGAAAGCAAATCAGATGAAACGATGCCATATTTCATATTTAAAAAAAAAGGAAAGAGAGAAAACAAAAGAAAAATAAGTAAGGTGTGTCAATTGTAAGTAACGCTCTAGTAATTAAAGGCACTGATTGTTTCCACAGGATATCACGTAAGTACCTACACAATGAGTGGTTACCATCGATGAAAACGTCTGTTATCCCAGCTTGACCGATCATACGAATTCATTCCACACACGCCCACCCCAACTCCCGAACAAAACAAAGTTTTAGCCTCAAATGTTTTATCAACGGACCTCATTCCACAGGATATAATTCATTTGTCCACCCGAACACACAGTATTTGCACCTAAGGAAAACTTCGTCATTGCTCTCCATCCCGGAAGAATTACTTAGCCTACCATACCCCCACACATACCCACTCCCGCTCCTACTATAACTTATCTAACTTTAACATTCTGCAACAGAAACATAAACAATAGGATATATATGTAATAAATAGAAACAACTGACCCCAGTATTTGATCATTTGATAGTTTATTAATCGGGGAGCTAAGACCGAAACTTAAAAGGATGATGGGGGAAACAAGTGTGACTGGGTGGTTAAAACAAATGCTGGACTGGTATCACACTGGGAGCTCGACTTGTAAGTGAGGAAGTGTCAATTCTTACGGATAGCGGGAGGTGTACAGTACTGGTTCTACCCAGGAAAACCTAAAATATATCAGTTAAGGCCTCTTCCCTTCTTAATACGAACGTTATCTTATACTAATCTTGCAACTTGGCTATATAGAAGCACACACTATCAATATGTCAAGTTGATTTTGTATTTTCTATATCTTTAAGTTGGCTTAAGTGGTTGTTTGGTAATCTATTCACTGAGACAAGAACCGAGGACTACTTCAGATTAATGATTAATGATGCACTTGTCAAAAGGAATATTACAACCGAATGAATCAAAGGACTTCAAATAGATATTGCTATGATAAGAGCCATACCACCATAATTTGACATTGTTTGCCCATATTTTTTCTTAAATATTGCATTTGATTAAACATTTAATGCGTCATGAAATACTTTTACTGTGTGACTTTGTTACCGTGCAAAACATAAATCCATTTAAAACATAGCAAAAAAATGTAATTTCAAAACAAAAGCAATTTCCAAGCCTCTGTAATATTCTGGGTATACTGTTTTTGATATATAAGTGCAATTATGTTCATGTGTTGTCTGGTGTATCTGCATGGAAAAAAAACTCAACTTTCACAACATTTGTTGCAAACTTCCAATTTACTAGGTTAAATTATTGGTTTAACTCGGTCTGTATCCTTAGTCTCTTTATGAAATTGTATTTTGAACTTTCGTGCTAATCCTTTATACAACCTACGTGCAATGTGTGTACAATCGGTTTTCGTTATAATCCCTTATATTAACTGCAGACAACGTGTGTACATTCGTCTTTCGTTCTGATCCTTTATACTAACTCCGGGCAATGTGTGTACAATCGTCTTTCGTTCTCACCATTTATACTAACCACGGGCAATGTGTGTACAATCGTCTTTCGTTCTAATCCCTTATACTAACTACAGGCAACATGTGTACATTCGTCTTTCGTACTGATTCCTTATACTAACTACAGGCAATGCTTTGTCTTTAGTTCTGATCATGTATACTAACTACGCGCAATGTGTTTACAATCGTCTTTCGTTCTAATCCTTTATACGGGCAATGTGTGTACAATCGTCTTTCATTCTAATCCTTTATACTAACTACGTGCAGTGTGTACAATCGTCTTTCGTTATGATCCTTTATACTAACTACGTGCAGTGTGTGTACAATCGTCTTTCGTTCTGATCCTTTATACTAACTACGGGCAATGTGTCAGTGTACAATCGTCTTTCGTTCTAATCATTTATACTAACTAAGGGCAATGTGTGTACAATCGTCTTTCGTTCTAATCCTTTATACTAACTACGTGCAATGTGTTTACGGACAGACCGGCGGACGGACGGACGGACGGACAATCCCATACCATAATACGTCCCGTTATTCAAACGGGTGTACCGTTATTCAAACGGGTGTATAGTAAAATGAAATGAAGCACTCTTGAACATGTTTAAAAGAGATTAATACGTATAAACTTCGATCTAAACACATATACCATTCAAACAACATTTCATTTCCTACATAATTTAGATGTATTTGTGAACGCATAACCCCTGAATAATTCCACTTTTGTTTATACAATATAACAATAACAGTAGACAAAAAAATGGTCAACATGACCTGCTCGAACTTTGCCGTGAGGGTGTGATGGAAGATATAGAAATAGATTAATTGAGACGGCAACCTCATTGGGAGATGAGATGATTTATACAATAACCATCGAGCCCGAGTTAACTGCGTGTGATAAATAAGGCTCTATGGTATTTAATTATATCTCAAAGTACGTACCCTAACGTGTATGGACGGATAAAAAACATATCAGATAAAACGATGCCATATATCATATTTAAAAAAAGGAAAGAGAGAAAAGAAACAAAAAGACAAATAAGGAAGGTGTGTCAATTGTAAGTAACGCTCTAGTAATTGAAGGCATATAGATAACGCCATATCTTTGTTGCATTGGTGATGTAGCAAAATACAACACTGACTAGGTATACGTTGAAACTGTCGCGTTTACATAAAAAACATACGCATCGGTAAAATAATACATGAACAAACACTAACCTTTCATAATTATAAATTACTGTATGACGTCCTAAAGACACGGCTCGGAGACAATATATTGAACTTAAAGGAAGAGATACATAATAAGCTAAATTTACAACATTTAAAACATAGAAAATATATATTTAAAAAGTACTTACATCGTCAAATATGTACCCCACTTAAATAAATTAGGCGCGTTTATGTAAATAGAAGAACCGGTTTATCGTGCAGGAACACAACATTTACACGGGCTTATTGTCATATACCGTACTACGGATAAAACTTACAACCAACATGCGAAATGGATTTAAAGGAAGTTTAGTTCGGATTTTTTAAAAAATAATTTCGTCTGCTTTGAACAATAGACAAAGATACTGTGTTCTACAAATTGCGAAGTTTGGGGATATGAAAACTTAGATATAATAGAACGTGTACATACTGATTTTTTAAAAAGAATTACAAACAGTAAAAAAAAAGCACCCCTTCTTACATGCTATATACGGAATTAGGCAGACACCCAATCGCAGTCACTATACAAACGAGAATGATACACTTTTGGAATAAATTGATCTTAGGTAAACAAACAAAACTTAGTTACTTATGTTATGAATCTATGGTTAACACAGCTAATTACGAATACAAGTGGTTAAAATACATTCAAAATATACTTAACAACAAAGGAAATTACGCTATTTGGACAAATCGCCATTTATTGCAAAGCAAATATGTCCATCGATCCATTAAAAAACCTTTAATCGATCAATTTACACAATCATGGAGAGAGGACCTACAAAATTCGTCCACAGGGCGTAATTATAACCTATTCAAAGACGACCTCCCATCTGAACCATATCTAAAGTTACCGAGAATGTATTCAAATTCCGAACAAATAGCCATATATTTCCTATCGAAACTGGTAGGTTTGCGAATATCCCGTACAACTCTTAAGGCGCTGTAACTCTGATATTGCCGACGAATTTCACTATCTCTTAAAATGCCCTCATTTCGACCCTCTGCGTAAAAAATACATTCCACGGTATTTTTACCGTCACGCAAATGTTATCAAATATAAGGAAGGAGCTTCTAACTCATTCAACCAAAATACAAATCAATCTATGTGTCTTCTATTACAAACGGTTAAACAATAAGTATATATATATATTTACATGCTTCACATTTGAAGCTGCAATGTTAGTCCACGCAACTGTTATACCCCTAACTTGTCCCCCAATATCACGTGGTGTGTGTGTGTGTGTGTGTGTGTGTGTGCGTGCGTGCGTGAGTGCGTGTGATCCTTTTTAATTCAAAATTAGTAATTGTATAATTGTTGCATGCATAATAATTCTCTCATGTTGTAACTCATGTTGCCTGAGATTGTACATAATAAAATATTGTTCTGTTATGCTCTGTTCTGTCCGGTATGAATTTCAATATGCAAATCCGTTGACAATTATCAGTGTCATTACCATAATATGTGACTGGGTTGGTAATCATGTACTACGGCGTGGTATTCCAGTGTGACAGCACTATGTGTATTATGAAATAAACATCTGTCAAAGCCACATCTCTATCTAACCTCTGTGCTCATTTACTCGAAAGAAATAATCATGACAAACACAGTAAAATACTTACTATTCATGACAACAGACATACTACTTTAACCTCAAGTTAGATTTAACAATGAAATAAAAACTAATCTTGGGAAAAACACATGCAAACTAGAAACTTTGGATTTTTTCAAGGAACTATTTTAGCACCCTACGACCCGGAAGTACTTCCTGACTGGTCTGACACCTAAATGAGTCGCGACATTTGTCGAAAATATTTATCGAATACATCTAACTGACCAATAAGGTTGACCGAATGGAAAATCAGATGCTTTTGTAAGGACCTATTATCTTTTCGGTTCAATTCCTGCATGCAGAGAACCATTCGGCTAATAGAAATCAAGGATTTTAAGACGCGTTATATAAAACTAGAAAAAATGCCAAAATAAATGAACTGTTTGGTATATTTCCATCAAGTAAAGTTTTCAAACATTGCCTTCTATATACCAAACTAAAATATACACCTAATGTGAGTTGTAGATATCAAAATCACTCATGCATAAAATTTCTTCATTTTTCATGGAGAAACAGACATTCTGTTAAATTCCAACAATTTTGAGGCACAAAATAGACCATAAGGCTGCTTTGGAGCACATTTACATGCACAATGTCCAATAAAATATACAGTTTGCCAGAAAAATGCCAGAAAAAAAGAGACAAAATTGAAGTAATGACTCAAAAGTTAAGCCTACCCCATTTGCCTGTAGCAGTTTTAAAGCCAACTAATGCATTCAAGTCTTGGGCAACAGCAAGACAAACTGAATCACACATCAGAATAGTATATATGTTAGTGGATTATACCATTATCTCTAATAAAATACCAAATTGCCATTTATTGTAGGAATTGCGACAGATCTATTACTTTTTGCCTCTTATCCACTTAAAGACACTTGAGAGCCTACTTAAAGTGCTTCAGGGCCACTCCAAATCACTAGGACCCCCAAATTCAACCATAAAACACACACATTCTATAACAATTGCAAAAAAACATGTTCTGTTGTAAAATTCAAAAATTTAACATCATCGTTTTTTTTCTCACTCAGCTGCAAGCTTTCACAGGAAAAATCAACTGGATTTGGCCATTAATAAGAAAAATGCATTTTGTCCATCTAGGTGTCAGACCGGTGAAATCAGCCCATTGAACACAGTGCAATATAGGCTATATTTGGAGATCAGTCACAAGTTCCACAACATTCGTTCGCTTAAATATTTGGCTAGCAAACGGTCCCATATCTGGAATAAAACACCGAATCAGTTTTTCAACATTTCGCGTCATTCATTCACATTCATGTATTTTGAAATAAACATCTGTCAAAACCACAATCCTGACAAACACAGTAAAATACTTACTATTCATGACAACAGACATACTACTTTAACCTCAGGTTAGATTTAACAATGAAATAAAAACTAATCTTGGGAAAAACACATGCAAACTAGAAACTTTGGATTTTTTCAAGGAACTATTTTAGCACCCTACGACCCGGAAGTACTTCCTGACTGGTCTGACACCATATCCTTTTTGTAAGCGGCAATCTGATTCGTCGTTTCAAAAGGAAAAAGTATAGGTGCATCGATACTTTTGTGCGCACGTCTAATTATGGGGGGTCAAAAAGAAATTGTAGGTGCACCTGTAAAAGTGTAGGAGCACCTATATGCACCTATATATTTTATAGGTGCACCTATATATTTTATGGGTGCACCTACAATTTTATGGGTGCACTAAAAAAATTACAGGTGCACCCATAAAAAATATAGGTGCACCTATACTTTTTACAGGTGCACCTACACTTTTTATAGGTGCACCTACATCTATAGTTTTGACCCCGATCGTACACCATACGTGGGGCGGAGGCGTGGCAAATGTGCACATGCTCAGTCAGTTTAAAGAATACAAATGGTGGCTGCCGGATGATTGAAGTGCGCCTTGAATTGAAGCTGTTGTTGTGGTTTGTTCGGTTTTCTTTTTGATTTGCAAAGCCTTATTGTATTTAACCTGATAAATGGCGATATGCTACTGACCTTGGTCAGACGATAACATGTTCAATTGGTTGCCGCAGAGAGTAAGAACACTGTCACTGGTTGCCGTGGGATCATCATATCGATGGGAAAGCTAATATTTTCATAATTGTTCTTTATTTTGTCTGTTTATCTCTTTTCCTCCAAGTTGAGTATGGTAATTGGTAATTAATAATATTTATTCATAGTTAGTAAAATCATTCCGACCAATTAAGGAAGGCAGGCATGTGCTTACCTCCATTCCACCCCACCCCCCCCCCCCCCCACCCCCACCCCACCCCCTCTTAGCTTAAGCCTAAGTTGGTGTGACATCTAATGGCAACGGGTCGGGAGGTTCCAAAAAACTAATAATGTGTTGATGAGCCATTAAACAACATTCACCGCATCCAACTGCAACAAATTATCATTACTTACCCAGAACAACAGTTCACTGGATAGGGCATAACTGCCTATATCCAGGCACAACCAGTATTGGGCCACCTAACGTTGTATTTGTATGGGATGAATCAACACAAATGGAAACTGACTATCGTATATTATGTTTATTATCCACCTTTTCTAACTTAGAATGTTGTTAAACATTAACCTGTAAGCATATGTTTACAATTGCCACCAAAATGGTGGACGTCACTTTTTGGGCCTTGTAAATTAACAACCTATATTCGGCCACTTTACGCATGCCCGAGTAAGTGTATGGGCATTTCAAATTGTGTAAATTGTAAGTAGCCATGCATCATAAACTCAACATAACTGGTAATTGTCAAAAACATTTAATACTATATAAACAGATAAACAAGAGGCCCAAGAGGGCCTGTGGACGCTCTACTGGCTAACACGGCTCTTATAACATCAATGAAGCGAGTGACTGCCATTAACTAAATCAAGGGCCATAACTAAAGAATCTGGTAAAGTTTGGTAAAGTTCAGATGAAAAATGAAGGCCCTACCGTATTAACGAGGCAAAATATAGCATGTTTAACTAAATTAAGAGCCATAACTCCTCCTCTGTTACTGGTCCGACTGGTCCAACATAAAGCTAAAAAAAAAAGAAAAAAAAAAGAAGATTTTTTTGTTTTTTTTCAACTAAATCAAGGGCCATAACTCCGCTTTTACTAATCCGATATGGCTAGTTTTCAAACTTGTCCGAGCTTTCATTGATATTAACAATCTGATAAAGATTGGTAAAGATCGGATGAACAATGAAGACCCTATCGTCTTAACGAGGCAAAATATAGCATTTTTAACTTAATCAAGGGTCATAACTCCGCTGTTACTAGTCCGATATGCTGGTTTTCAAACTTGTCCGAGCTTTCATTGATATTAACAATGTGGTAAAGTTTAGTAAAGATAGGATGAAAAACGAAGGCCCTATCGTCTTAACGAGGCAAAATATAGCAATATAGCATTTTTAACTAAATCAAGGACCATAACTCCGCTGTTACTGGTCCGATCTTGTTGGTTTTTTTCGAACTTATCCGAGCTTTTATTGACATTAACCATCTGGTAAAGTTTGGTAAAGATCGGATTGAAAATGAAGGCCCTATCGTCTTAACAAGGTAAAATAAAGCATTTTTAACTAAATCAAGGGCCATAACCGCGCTCGAACTTGTCCGAGCTTTCATTGACATTAACAATCTGGTAAAGTTTGGTAAAGATCGGATGAAAAATGAAGCCTCTATCGTCTTAACGAGACAAAAGTTAACGACGGACGGATGGACGACGGACAACGGACGACGGACGGACGGACGACGGACAACTCGGCATCCCATAAGCTCTGCTGGCCTTCGGCCAGTCGAGCTAAAAACTACAATAAAATGAAATTGCTGATTACACCAAACGGTGTCCTAATAACTCTTCTCAAGACCCTGACAGAGGTGCAAAATGATAGAATAAGATGAACCTTTCTTGCATACCGGACAAGGATATCCGCCATTTTACCGGGGCTAGATATTTCCATCTCACCCTAGGGACGAGATAAAATTCACGCGCGCCAACATCCGGTATGCAGGAAAACATTCAAAACGTTAGTAGCTGGCGGCGTCAATGCACAACATTTCTCTGATATGCAAGAAAAAGAATCTATCATGGGTATTCGGTTCAGATAGGGAATTCCAACCCTCGGTATAAGTGTTTTAATCTGAACCTCGGCAGAGCCGCGGTTCCGATAAAACACGTATACCTCGGGTTGGAATTCCCTATCTTCACCGGATACCCATGTAAGATTCTTATAATCCATCACACTCTTGATGATTTGTGTTCTACAAAATAAAAATGAATGAATTAATGGTGTTTTACGGCACGTCGACACATACAAAATAAAAAAAGAAAATCATAATTACATACATGTAACAACAACAACAAATAAAACTACAATCAATTAAATTCCAGTTTACTTTAAAATATATAAATGGCTATAATAAGGGTTGGTGTTTATGTCAAGTTATTAAAGTTGAGCAGTATACATTGACAGCACTAAGCGTGCATATCATGCATATTTTTTTTTCTCGTTTTTATGCCGCATATAGTAATCGCACTGTCCGTCAGTCCGCAGTTCGTGTCCGGACTGTACCTTCAAAACCCCTGCATGGATGTTTAATTAACTTGGCACAAATTATCACCATAACAAGACGATGTGTCGCGCGCAAAACCCAGGTCCGTTTATCAAAGGTAAAGGTCACACTTGCAGTTCATAGGTCAAAAACAGGTACGCAATTTCGTGTCCGGACCGTAACGTCACAACCCCTGAAGGGTTTTTAAATAACTTGGCACAAGTGATCACCATAATAAGACAATGTTTCGCACACAAAATCCAGGTCTGTGGCCCCAAGGTCAAGGTCACAATTAGAGGTCAAAGGTCGTGTCCTGTCAATAACCTTTGCAAAATCCAGGTCCGTGGCTCCAAGGTCAAGGTCCTATTTCGGGAGCATTTGTCACTTACAGTGATATTTCTTGTTTCTTTATGTACTTGCAAATCCTAGATCTGATATTCATGGCCGTATGTCAACACTAGGATGTTAAGTATTACCGATATACCAGTATATTGTGATACAAACTAAAAATAATACAAATTGCGATACACTTTCAGCATACTGATACAATCGTTAATTTCCATAGCTGTCTGGTAAAGATGGGCAAATCTACAAAATTGCACATGTATAAGCTCAGTGTTCTCCCCAGGAAATCCGGATAGCCGGGTATTTTGAAATTATAGCCGGGCACATTCTTTTGCGTGATATTTACTTATAATATGTTCATTTGGACACGCAATGCCGGTGCGCGATATGTGTTTTTAAAATTATATTTAGATATTTAAAATTATGCAGTTGATAAGTGAACATTTTGTAGTAGCATACTACAGATGTTTAGCATGTTTTATACACATTTTGCAAATCATGCAATCTTCATGTTTTGACAACCGAGGAAACTGTTCCCCATGCAAGATTATATTATCCACCTTATCTATGGCA
The DNA here is from genome assembly GCA_037043455.1 of Cyrtodaria siliqua. Taxonomy (NCBI): domain Eukaryota; kingdom Metazoa; phylum Mollusca; class Bivalvia; order Adapedonta; family Hiatellidae; genus Cyrtodaria; species Cyrtodaria siliqua. The sequence goes on along the minus strand of JAWPHD010009814.1, from coordinate 33,960 downwards.
CGATCGTCCAGGTGCTGAGGAGGATGGTGGCAAAGAAATACATGCACATGGCGAAAGAACTTGTCACATTCTTGAGTACTGAATACTATTTAACATGAATTTCTTCATAAAAATTAACCAATTTGCTATATATTCGTCTGTTTTTATGAAGATGTTATATAAAAAGACATTGAACATTGTATCTCACCGTTTTGCTGTTTTGGGGTCAACCATTACGATTTTTGTTGATTTCAACAGTTTTTTTTTACATAGAAAGCATAGTTTGAAGGCATGTACCTGTTTTTTTTATGCGTACTGAATACTAAATAATGTAATTTGCGGTTACTGATACCCGGGCCGTGGGTACTGAATACTCTCTAAATGTGCCCTGAATACTGCATACAAAAAGTGGCGGTGGGGGGTGGGGGGGGGGGGGGTGGGGGGGGGGGGTGAGTGTGTGGGGGGGGGGGGAACACCCCCATTCTTTTCCGTTAAAAACATGCAACATGTGCGTCAATTTTCCTAGCAAAAATTCAGGTTGGCCGAAAATTCAAGATGACCACAGGGTTCTCTGCAGGCCATTTTAGCCGTGCCACCGTCTGGGTAAATATTTTCCTAACTCCCGGCTATCTAAATTTCACAAATACCCCTATATTTATATACCGTATTTCCCCTAATAGTAGCGCCCGGGCGCTATGCAAAGTGCAAAAGAGTCGTTCCTTTCCCGACTGTATAATTACTTTTATTATGCCACCGGTATTGACTAAACCTAAACCCGACTGTATGCTGAGTATGTCACTCATCACTCTGTATCTGTATGATACACATTTCCGTCGAACTTGACGATTACAACACGGGTTGGTTGCATATGAATTAAATAATAATAAAAGATAAACTAAATAGTAAATTGAAAGAAAGGAGATAAATAAAAGCTGTAATTTCTATTGATGATGATAGCGCTTTAAGGTTTATGTCTTGACCATACCGGTGTCGTAGTAAAAAACCTCCCGTAATCAAAACCATTAGCGGTAAAGACGAACAAAATGTGTATTTTAAGAAACTTTTGGATTTTTGAAGAAGGTAAGGTTTCTTAAAACAGGTGGGCGCTACTAATAGGGGAAATACGGTATGTCGAGCGTAGTCCGTTCAAACCACTTTAAATTCTCAAATTCACATTGTCAGTCAGTGATAAATAAATATCTGTCAAATATCGGATAATTGTCGGTGTTTTAACACCTGAAGACAACAGGCCATGGCTGATTTGTAATTACACAATACTATGACATGTTTTTTTATCACCTTGTTCTCGATTGTCTACCAGATTATTCCATAGACCGCTATCCAGCATAGCTGGTTCTCGAACTAGATGTGCACATGTTCTAAACTCATACCAGAATAGGAACCATTGTAATGTCGCACTTTCATTTTTATTTCTGCAGTGTTTTTGACTTAAATTTCGAGTTACTAGATAATTATGCATGCCTTTGACTTGGTATTTGTGGGAGCAGGTTTGTCATTCAGTTATTGCATATCAGTTTCGTTTGATACATTTTAGTTTTTTACCGAAACTCAATAATGATGACTTTGATGTACAAAGACTTGAGTATTTATTTGCCATCATCCTTCTCATGACTTGGAAGATCTTGCGACATGGAAGATCTTGCGGATCAGCCGAATAAAACATGGAGATGGCATGCTTTTCAAAATGTACATGCTAAATCAAACATGCATTGCATGTCGCCATGCGCATATTATTAGCGAGTAACTATTGCGCAAAAAGTGTGCCCTGCTATAATTTCAAAATACCCGTCTATCCTGAAATCCTGTGGAGAACACCAGTAAAAAAAAAAAAAGGATTTTTGTTCGCTAGCCCGAATTATTAATCATTTGAACTAGTACAATTTGCATAAGCCCAACTATATACAATTTCTAGATTTTCACTAGCCCAAATTAATATTTACTAGTTTTTCGCCTTTGGACTAGTGCTAATCTCGACCAAAAATAGATTTTAAAGAATACAATTTCGTGGCGACTATTCTAAAACTAATTAAAAGATTTTCATGAAACTTCACAGGAATGTTGCTTTTGCTATATTGTTGAAGACTGGAGGACAAGCATCTGCATGATATTACTTAACTACATGTACAGCGTTCGACACAAACTTTTATAAGTAGGAAGCCTGCAGGATTCCTGTGTTTGAAAACTGGCGGTCCTTCTAACAGATAGGTGGTCCTTCTCATGTACAGCTATACTTAACGAAACATTACAATAAAAAAAACAACATAAACAGTTGTTCTATTCAATGTTTACATTATTTTTCAACTTTGTCTTTTGTTATTTTGGTCGCAGAGAGACATTTCTGAGAATTTTTCACATTTTTAACCCGTTATCAAAGTCAATCATGCGAATGCTTGACGGTCCTATATGTATAATCCTACTACATGAGATGAATATACATCATGTATATTTGTAATGTCCGTAATTTAAAATAGCAGGCCCGTGATGGTCCGTGATGGTCCTTCCGAAAATCAGGTGGACTCGGGCCTGCGGACCTGCGTTAGTGTTGAACCCTGATGTAACCACAGAGTACCAAATCGATCTAGATTCAGGTTATGTTATGGTGTTATGTTATGGTGTTTGTTGCGTCAATTCATACAGTTGCACAGTTTGCAAAAAAAATGTTTTTATTTTTTTAAGTTACGCTTGACGATTTTTACGTGGCGGCGCTTGTTTTGCATGGCGGTATGTGCCGATAGCGTGGCGGTCCACCAACGTATAAGTGCTCTTGGAGAACCCTGCGACCGAAAAGTTAAGACACGTTTTTTGTTAAACAAGCAATGCTTGGTCAATGACCCACTGATTAAAATGCAGCGACCCATATTTTTTTTTTTGTTTCCTTATTTTAAGATGGTACCGCAAATCACGGTCATAAACCGTACCGGGTCCCACAAATTCATTCGTGAACGCTTTGGTATGTTCAGAATCCTGAAAGTCACAGAAAATAGTGCACTGTTGCTATGTAAACAATATGGCCCTAGACACACGTGTTGATGTATAAGTTCAGGACTTGACATTAACGGCTGTCTGATAGACCGGGACAACTAAAAGTTGCTGTTGGACAAGTACTTCCAAGCCTAATCATGTGGTTATTGTTTATTTAAAACTTTCGCTCTCAAACGGGTTCATTTTAGAATTAACCATTTGGCGTGCTTGGTAGCCAGTAGTTCAAACTTCAAAGAGTATTGGTGGTTTATGTCACAGGTGCTCGTATTCAACCAACTGGTGCAGCTGTTCTATCGTTTACTTTGGTAATGGTCACAAAATCGCGGCGCAGTGACAATCTGCATGCCCTGGTGAAGTTTTTTTCAGCTGCTGATGAGGGTTTTGCCAGATCAAAAGGTCGAAGTAAAAAGAATACAAGAAAAAAAGAAAGCGGGGATGAGTACAAAGTTTGGCCGTCGCTTTTTTGGGCTACAAGATAATGGAAAAAAAGGAATTTCATAAGCAATGCGGGGAACCCACGTGACTTTTGAATAACGTTCGCATTAGAAAACATGGCGGAAACGTCCACATCAGGTGAGTCTTGTTTGAATAACTTTTTTATTATTTAACCGATTGCGTTAAGGTAAAGTATAAAGTAGCCACCAAAATATTACCAACCCTCGGTGCAAAGCGTATGTCGGCTGTCTGTAGCCGTTTGTTACTGATGCTCGAACAACTTTTTTCTTGTGTCAAAACAAATAAGGATAACGTTTGCATTTTTTCATGATTTTCAGTCAAAAAGTTAAATCTACTCATTGCAGGAATCATTGGTACCTATATTTTATCAAGCATTTATTTTAAAATATATGTTATACTAATTGTTTTACGAAAATGCTGAAACTTTTGCAAAAAAAATGGAAATTAAGTTTTGAATATCGTTTGCATCGGTTTTAAAAGGAATATCGTTTGCATTAAAATTACAAATTAAAACAAACTATGCAACACGTTACTACTACGCCTTATTTGTTTGAATATGCATATGCTTTGACGCTTTTAACATTTCTTTTCAATAACTAATAATCATTTTTAGACTTAGTACGTTATAAAAATAACGATTTCTGTTTAGATGCCATTCTTGATTCGTTTTTGCTCTACTAAAACGCTTATGTGATGCGATCAGCCCATCGTCCGTCTAACGTCAATTGTCCGTTTACTTTCTTTGTTGAAATCATAACGAGTGTATAAATCGTATGTGGAATGGAGATGAGTTTTAGATCCTCTTTATAGTCAAATTATTTATTTATAAAAAGTAACATGGACATAAAACCGCAACGACATTTGACAAACTTTAGCGCCAAAACGGCTTTCACACTAAATGGTCATAACGTCATGTCATAGAAATATCTGTATAGCATTTCAAAAGGAATATTAAAAACAATAATAACGATTTTCTTCAAATGTTCGATCTCGTTATTTTTCAAGAAAAATCAAAGTTATTTGGATTCTTCACAAGGGACGTGGGCTCACATTTCCTATCTGAAATTTATTTTCACCCTAGCCGTTAGGCGAGGGGAAATATACTTTCCAGGCAGTGAATGTGGAATGTAGGCCCATGTTCCCTTTCAAGTATTCAAGTAATTAATAATGACATACGCCAACGTGTTTTACCTTTAAACAAACTACAACATCTAGTAACCCCTTTTCCTTTTCAATTCTGCTTATTTCCACTTATCGTGCCCCTGTCTTAGTCCTAAGACGTGACATCTCTGTATGTTTGAATACATGAAGTCAACGCTAAACGTAGACATATTTGGCGGATTTTTAAAATTTAAAATCTGTGGTGGGTGGTGTTTTTTTTAACAAAAGTTGGCATTTTGATCATTAAGCTTGCAAAACACCACTACTAACATTAATGTTAGACTTTTATGCACGAAATGGAAACGTAGAGAATCAATATACACGTAAGCACTTTTCTGCCTTATAAAGGGGTGACCTAATCAATTTTGCTTTATAAGGCACAGACCAATAGAGCAAATCAATGCGGAATCCCTCGGCGGATATTGTACGTAACGTTATCTGACGAGCTTGCTTGAACCTACTGTCTAGCGACTGTTGAACCCTATTGCGAATGAACTGTTTTTACGGGTCGATAGTAAGGTGACAATGTCTTTTTAGCTGGAGTTTTTAAGTTGCTGTCACAGCTTGCCTGTCTCGTATAAGAAGCTGCAGACTACGTTAAGTTTTAAACTTCTTTCTGGCTTTCGTCGGACTGTTCTACACACCAATGTCCCAACCGCTTTTATTCACCTTGTCTGGGAAACCTCAATGCTTCGGAGTGCACGAGATGGAACCTCGATGATGTGAAGATCTTCTTATTTCTACACTGATCTCGTCAGTTTATAGATACCAGTGTCCCAGCAAACTCACTCCCTGTCAGTGAAACGCAATGCTTCGAAAGACAACGCGGGAAATAAGCCACTGACACCTGCCAGTGAAACGCAATGCTTCGAAAGGCGGTAGGTACCTAAAACAACAGAGACCCTCTGTATAGAAGCAGAGATGTTCTCCAGTAGTTGAAGATAAAATAGCTTGTGTATATTATCGATCGACAAACGTTGCTAAAACCTGGCTTATATTCTCCATGTTAATATTAATCCAGTGGTGTCTAAGAAATTGCATAATTTCGACTTTATCATATCATCATAAATATTAAATCACTGATAACAGGAGTCATCAAATATCTTTCGAAATAATGTTTTATATATACTGTTTTACACAATAAACCAATTATCCTGTACTTAACACCTTCCAGTTGACAGCAAAACTAATTAAACCAATATTCAAGCATTTATTATAATGAAACGTTTTCATTTCTACTATAGCTATTTACTGTGTAAGGCTGAACAAATCAAATTATTTTGACAAACTGCTAGGGTGAAAATAAATTTCAGACAGGAAATGTGAGCCCTGTAACACCGTATATAGCTCATTCCGTATATAGCTCACCAGTAAGCTTTATATGTAGGCATATAGCTCACATTTTCTACGTATATAGCTCACACCAAAGTAAGCTGGTGAGCTATATACGGAATGAGCTATATACGGTGTTACAAGCCCACGTCCCTTGTGAAGAATCCAAATAACTTTGATTTTTCTTGAAAAAATAACGAGATCGAACATTTGAAGAAAATCGTTATTATTGTTTTTTAATATTACTATTGAAAGACTATACAGATATTTTTATGACATGACGTTATGACCATTTAGTGTGAAAGCCGTTTTGACGCTAAAGTTTGTCAAATGTCGTTGCGGTTTTATGTCCATGTTACTTTTTATAAATAAATAATTTGACTGTAAAGAGGATCTAAAACTCGTCTCCATTCCACATACTATTTATGAAACTCGTTATGATTCCAACAAAGAAAGTAAACGGACAATTGACGATAGACGGACGATGGGCTGATCGCATCACATAAGCGTTTTAGTAGAGCAAAAACGAATCAAGAATGGCATCTAAACAGAAATCGTTATTTTTATAACGTACTAAGTCTAAAAATGATTATTAGTTATTGAAAAGAAATGTTAAAAGCGTCAAAGCATATGCATATTCAAACAAATAAGGCGTAGTAGTAACGTGTTGCATAGTTTGTTTTAATTTGTAATTTAAATGCAAACGATATTCCTTTTAAAACCGATGCAAACAATATTCAAAACTTAATTTTCATTTTTTTTTGCAAAAGTTTCAGCATTTTCGTAAAACTACTAGTATAAAATATATTTTAAAATAAATGCTTGATAAAATATAGGTACCAATGGTTCCTGCAATGAGTAGATTTAACGTTTTGACTAAAAATCATGAAAAAAAATGCAAACGTTATCCTTATTTGTTTTGACACAAGAAAAAAGTTGTTCGAGCATCAGTAACAAACGGCTACAGACAGCCGACAGACGCTTTGCATCGAGGGTTGGTACTATTTTGGTGGATACTTTAGACTTTACCTTATCGCAATCGGTTAAATAATAAAAATGTTATTCAAACAAGACTCACCTGATGTGGACGTTTCCGCCATGTTTTCTAATGCGAACGTTACTCAAAAGTCACGTGGGTTCCCCGCATTGATAAGAAACTGTTTCTGTTCATGTTAACCTCTTGTTGTTGTTGTATTAACTTCCCTTAACTCTTATTTACAAATAATATTTTAAGTAAACGTTCATATATATAAAGAAATTACATTTGTCTACACTAGGAAGCAAAAAAAAACAACACCTATTAACTGGATGAATTTTATTTGTTTCTATTCCGTAGGTAAGCAGTAAAACTTGGACAAGTAAAACCATTTTTCAGACGAGCAAATATTACATCCTGGACTACCAAGAAAAAAAATAAGGCCTGTAGTTTCCAGTCTTTGAATTAAAATGTTTGTGTCACTAGCCCGAATTCTTATATACTCAATGAAAACCCGTACATTTTACTTTAGCCCGACTACATAAATTGAAAAAAAAACCACACTAGCCCGAATGACAGTTTACTAGCCTCGGGCTAGTGGGTTAATTCGAAGACTAGTTGCGTTAAATGTTTGTTTTTTACAATGCAGATGAAAGTTTTATCACTGCTTTCATGTAAATAAACTATTGATGGCTCAATCGGCTGAATAACTTTGATTTTGAATGCAAATTTGCTTAAAAAAATTAACGAGGACAATTTTTCACACAAAAAGGGGGAACAATATGTATCATTAGGGATGGTGAATGATCAAAAAAGTGCAAAACGAGTGCCCTGGAAAACGTGTCTCCCATCATAAATGGAGTGTCAACAAAAGAATTTGCAACAACTCTGCAGTTCTGGGTGAGACGGTTCTAGGCCCATTCTCCATATTTTATATGTAAATGGAGGATACGCCTGACCTGTTCATTCCTGTTTGGTGCGCCATAAAATCCAATTAAATTCAAATGACGTTTTATTTTTGAAATCTATTGAGAACCCTTCTATAGGTAAGATTGATTTTTTTCAGTAAATATTCAATAATGGTTGGTGTATTATGTATGTTTTTGTTTAATAAGCTAAAAGTTACGGACATTGTCTCTTTCAATACCGATCGTAGACTGCTGAACAGCGTTTTACTGAAACGCGACATGCGCAGTGAAGCTGTCGATACCAAACAATTTCGTAGGCTGAAATCTGATACTCGTAAGGTCAATCTGACGTGACCTCCAATGGATCGTTGTCAGATCCTTAGTAGCGAGCAGAATGGTAGCGTGATAAAGGATCTGATTTTAATGAGATTGGCGGCTTATTTTCTCCAAATTTCTCTGTGGACGATTTTATGACTTAACAGTAGTGTAAAATCAAATGAACTTTAAAACTATATGAAAATGCTAAGACATTATGTATGTTTTAAGCCCATATTAATATGACACCTTCATGTAGAAAGCCTCTGCAACAAGATTTGCGAATTTTACTTATGTGACTCACTTATTAACAGTACACAGAATTGCAGCTAGGTCATTTAACACGCATATGGTATTGCTCTCCTATCACATGGGGGCATCCGTGGGCGAATGGTTAGAGCCTCTGACTTGAAATCACTTGTCCCTCACCGCTGTGGGTTCGAGTCCCCATGAGTCTCAGTATTCCAGCTGTCTTGCGGAACGTCGGTGGTTCTACTCAGGTTCAGGTTCTACTCGGGTGTCCGTCCGTGCATAAACATTGCCAAGGTTTCCCCCATCGTGCATGTGAGAGTGTGGGGCAACATGTATACTCCGAGAATTTGACAGTTCTAAGTGAATTGTAATGAATTGTTCTGGGAAACATTGATAAGTGCATAATAAATCATAAATCAGTCAGTTGTTCAAACAAGTATGACAGATACATGTTCCTCTGATAAGGAATTTATCAATACAGTCAATTCTTTGTTATATATTACAGTTGAAACGGCAACCACAAGTTCTTCAGGAGAAATGTGTACAGAACCTACTATAAACAAAGGTAACTGCTTTAAACTTGATTTACCAAAGCCTGAAAGGTTTTACAAAATGGCACATGTCTTTTCGAAAGTGCCACACTAGTTAACTCTGTTAGGCAAAGGCCATGGTCTGTTGACTGTCGATTAACTTATTGATGTCCAAACTGTAGCAGCTTCATTTTTAGCTCGACTATTCGAAGAATAGTGAGAGCTATCCTACTCACCACGTCGTCGGCGTTGGCGTCCCCAGCTTCACCTTAACGTTTTTGTGCAATAGATTTATAACTGCAATACTACTGAAGCTATTGCATTAAAACTTTATACTAATGTTTCCCATCAAATTCTGCACCTTACCCAAAAATCCCCATAACTCTTCCTTGCACTTTGACAAAGTTATGGCCCTATGATTGTCATGACTTTACCTTAAAGTTTTTGTGCAATAGATTTATAACTTTAAAACTACTCAAGCTATTGCATTACAACTTTATACTAATGTTTTCCATCGAATTATGAACCTTATACAACAATCCCCATAACTCTTCCTTTCATTTTGACAAATTATGGCCCTTTGATTGTCTTGTCTTTACTTTAAAGTTTTTGTGCAGTAAATTTATAACTTCAAAACTACTCGTTATTGCATTAAAATTTTAAACTAATGTTTCACATCAAATTCTGTACCTAATCCTACAATCCCCATAACTCTTCCATTCATTTTGACAAAATTATGGCCCCTGAACATGCTGAATTGGTAAACAATGTCATTTTTACATAGAAGTATATAGGAAAAAAAACTTCAAAATCTTCTTCTCCGAAACAAAAAGGGCTGCAGCTTAGATATTGTGTATGTGGCATCGTCTAGAAGTCCTCTACCAAGTTTGCTCAAATGGTTACCCTAGGTTCAGAATTGGACCCGCCCTGGGTGTCACAAGATGTGAAATATGAGGGTGTGAGATCCCCACCCTATAACCATATATACACCAGATATAACCACCCAACCAGCATAGACCCCGGTCTCCTTCCCCACCCCTGGGGACATAGCCCCTCGGTCATAAATTAGTAACCATAAATTAGTAACCATTGAGATCCCCACCCTATTACCATATATACACTTACTGGACAGACGGATACAACCATCCAACCAGCATAGACACAGGGTTGCTTCCCCACCCCTGGGGACATAGCCCCTCGGTCATAACTTGGAAACCATTGAGATCCCCACCCTATAACCATATATACACTTACTGGGCATGAACAGACAGATATAACCACCCAACCAGCATAGACCCCGGTCTCCTTCCCCAACCCTGGGGACATAGCCCCTGGGTCATTACTTGTAAACCGTTGAGATCCCGCCCTATAACCATATATACACTTACTGGGCATGAACAGACAGATATAACCACCCAACCAGCATAGACCCCGGGCTCCTTCCCTACCCCTGGGGACATAACCCCTGGGTCATAACTTGGAAACCATTGATATCCCCATCCTATATCCATACATACACTTACTAGGCATTCATAGACGGATACAACCATCCAACCAGCGTAGACCCTAGGCTTCTTCCCCGCCTTTGTGGACCTAGCTCCTGGATAAAACTTTACAAATAAATTGATATTTTTATTAACTCGACTGTTCGAAGGATCTTGTGGGGTCTATAGGTCAAAGTTGATGGTCACAAATTGCATTTATGTGTTGATAGGCTCTTAGCATCAGGTTAATGTTTAACTCCGTTACACATTTATCCAGCTTTATTTTTTATTTAAACTTGTCTTATAGCTTACACAAAGGCAAAGCAGAAGAGGCTTGAGAACTGAGACTCGCTGTGTGAGGCGTTAAATATACTAAAGGCCTTCATTTCAACCTAGGAAACTAGTAACATGAATTGTTACTACTGCCAAATCAAGTCGCTGGAATTGTATAGGTGCCTGGATTGCATCTCAGATGATGACATGAAATCGGTAACGCTGTTAGCACCTATTACGGGTTATATTTTAGATTTTAAAACGTTACACAGCTGATATGCGTACAATATAACAACTCATCGACGTTTCTGACTGATATAAATTGTGCTAATTGGTGAAATGGTGCGTATACAAATGATGTATACACTTTGAAAGAGCTTTGTTTGAAGACATGGACCTATTAGTATGGATTGAAATTAAGAGTGTTTGCGTGATTAAAATGTATTTATTATTGTAATCTAATTCTGGGGCTCTACGATTAAGATAAAATAGATAAGAAAATGGCTAAATACTGGGTTTATTTTTTACAAACCATCGATTACTACGTCACTAAACTGTATTGACTTTCACTATGTTTATGTAACTCGTGTACATATATATAAAACATATGTATAAAGCCAGTATCTATGCACTTTTCGACTTGATAAGGAGGTGACCTAATAAGGTTTGCTTTATTAGGACAGTTACTTTTAGACAAAAACACGGTTATTTGTTTCCTTAACGTTATATGTGACATCATAGGCGCCATGCAGAACAATATAATGGTGACGCCAACTTCAAGCATAACATTCTGTTTGAAAGATAAGCAAGTGTTGATAGCCTGAATGATTAATAACATACTATAACAAATGCCTTGTTTTATCAAGTTACGCTAGGCAATGACAAGCAGAATATACATGTTGTAAAAATGTTGAAATAAAATATGTTTATACCGCGCAGAATAGCGGAACACAGCTCACTACTAGTTTCATAATAATAATATTTCAATTTGCAGGGATTCTCCGCCTTCAAAAACATACAGGAAGGCACATGTATCATACAACCTCTCAATAGTACGATGAATATGGTCGTCCAAAGAATCAAAGATATCGAGGCGGTAAGCTATACTCTTTAAACTTAAAGTAAATAACATTAATGGCATCACTCTAAACTCCGATATGTACTGCCTGAATTATTTAACTGTTCTTGTATATATACTACTAATACTGTAATAGACATGCCACTATAAGAAAATATTATCGTCCACTGGATTCTTTCTGTTGAAAAACAGCGTTTAGTTAAAGTAAACATATTTTTTCAAAGAGGCGGGAACTTCTACATACATTCTGAATAGACGGTAATGTTCATTGTTTGTCTTCAATCTTGTCTTGACAATAATTGTAATGAATACTTAGTGGTTCATTTTCGTGTTGTTCTAGTTTCTGATAAGCCACTGAGTACTTACTGTGTGAGTTTCTAGGCGTTAGTGTTTTTATATTCATAAAAACATGATCATCTATTTTTTATACCTATTAATGCTGCCTTTATTTTAAGCTGATATAACCTATGTTTACACTGTCCCGGTATTTTGGAAAAAGAAACGCATAATCAAAAAAATTGCACTGTTATAAGTGATCACTATCCGGTGTGTTGCACATGATTATTCAGACCAATTATAAGTAAAAATATAAAAATGCAATAAAAACAGGGGTCATGTATCATGTTAGAAAAAGCCAATCTATTGAATGACGTCACATTCTATTTTGACACGTCACACATAGATTTACACCATTTCTACCTTCGCATTACTGTCAATGTCAATTATAATTAAATATCTCAAACAAGCACTAATAAATGTTCACAATACACCATTTGGATGAATTATAGGTAATAATAACAAAAAGCAATCAAAAGTGTGCATTTTGTATCACTAGTAAGGCGGGGAAACGTTTTTTATTAGGCACTATTTGACGCAATGGTGTTATTACGCTTTAACGTTGAAGAGACTTACACTGAGATAACGGATATACATAGTTATCTGGTATAATCCAGCTGATTACATTGTCGATAAGTAGGAAAGCTAAACTGTCATTTGTTCTGCGATAAACGACCGTGGAGAATATATGTATGGCGATGATGACGGTCAGGAAAAATGACACCAGGCTGGAATACGTGGTCTGAATGGTACACAGACGGTCGTCTGTATTCAAAGAGACAGAGATTGATTATCGTACCACGGCCATCATATATCCTGGAAAAGGAAACGTGAAGATACAGACAGTGATAAATTACCGTACAACGGCCGTGACAAATATACTGTTCAGGAAAGTATACACAAAAGACGGTTATAAATTAACCGGTCATCGGAAATTATGTTAAGTGGTCGCATATATATTATGATGAAATACCGAACTATGCCATGTCGTCATATTGTATGTGTACCGTTCCAAGATTATAAGATATCGTGTTATAGTGGAAGTCATGTACAAATGCAGCTCGTTGAGGAATTACTATACCACGACCATCAGGGCCCTTTAGATATACTGTATACAGTATTAAGTTTTATTAAAAATCTTACGATATGTCTCAAATTTTAAAAGCGTTCACTTTTTTCATCTAAGAATTCAATGTAGACAATTATGTGTGCATATTACATGATATAAGAAAATGAAATGAAATCGCGTTTATTTGAACATTGTAATTTATAGTGAAGCATTAAGAAATTGAATTAGGACCAAAACGGTCGTACGGGCCCAGGTACACTTAGATTCGACATTGATGGAGTACCGCACCACGATAATCACATGCTGCTTTGTACGATCGCACATCCTATGAACGAGTTGTATATACATACAGACAGTGATGGAGTGATATACCCATTCAGGGAACTTTTGAACGGTGATGATGATGTTTCATCATAAACACTTATTCTCATGGTAAAGATTTTCCATCAACCAGTCTCCCCCACAAGATACAAAATCAGCTCCTATAGGAGCCAGAGATAAAATCATGATACAGTTACAATCTCACCAGGTAGCAGCCTTTTAATGACCCCTAACAAATTAACTGCAATAAAAGTAGCCAGTGCTAATGTGGAACAGCTGGCATATCTGAGAGGCTCATTCTGCAGCTGACAATAAGATGAGTATAGATGGACACTATCATGAAATAAAACAATGTACATGATGGAAATTCAGTTTATTTTATATATAGTTTTACTAGCATAGACTTATTTAATACAAATGGAAATTGTATCAGTTGCTGTAAAATGAGAAAAATATTGTTTTACTTACTAATAGTATACAACTTAGATTGTATTTTTAATAATGGTATTGTGCTGTCAAATCTTTGACAGTTCTCAGTAATTATAACATTATCAAAAATAAGTACACTTTGTAGTAATAGAGTATAAATATATTGATGTACATACTGTGCATGCATATTTAGAAACCCTCATTATCACATCAATATATATACTTAAAACCCTCATTTCACCACATCAATATATATAACCCTCATTTAACCACATCAATATAATTATATACTCGAAGGCTTAAAAAAAACATCAGAAACAACAGATTATATCAAAGTTTAAAGGGACACACAGCACTCTCTTTTTTTTTAAACTCGCGGTGTCCCATTAGTTTTTCTACATTACTTGCATTTGTTCAATTATTAATATTAATTATGAAAAGAGTATAAAGAAAACTCTTTTTGCAAATCACTATCTGTTGATTATATTGTACCAATAATATATTTTAACCTATGAAAATATAAAAAGATAAATTGAAAACTCAAAATTGTATTGACTTATATGCAAGCAGGTTTAAAGTCAAATGATTCTTTATTAATAAATTGAATCGCCAATTGTAATGCTTGATAAAAACTCAACAAGATTGCCATGTGTCCCTTTAATATCTTATATTAAAATCAGTTGTGGGTATAAATCATTTCATATTCACTTCATCAAATGAAGCTCTCAAAATTGATTATTGAGAAAAACGTTTTTTAATAAGTGTTTTTGACAATTTAAAAGGTCGAGACCTTAGTTTAACTGTTGCATTTAAATGATATTGAAACTATATACACCAGGTGTTTTTAAGCTCAATGAATATATGTTTGTTTGCTATTGTCACATTTTACAAACTATTCTGTATTCTATAGATATGACTTGTTAAAGTGTTAAATAAAGCAATCACAAATAAAGTTACATTTATTAAATACACATACATGATCATGCTTTTTGGTAAGTAAAAAGACAATATGACATACACTATGTATGATTCTGTAACGTATATGCAGGGGTGGATCCAGGATTTTCGAATATTTTAGTTATGATCACATGTAAAACGCTCAATTTAATCATCTAATCAAGATTCTGGGTAAGTGAAAGAAGACAATGTGACTATACATGTATCTATAATGTATCTGCATGGGCGGATCTAAAATGTTCCATTTGTTGGAGGATATGAATTGATAAGTGTTAAAATAGGTATAGCAATGCACTAATGAAGATTATGGGCAATTGTAACGAAATACAAGTCAACTATACATCAACTATACATGTATCTATGCCCTGTATATATATCTACAGGGGGCGTATATTAAGGATTTGCAATTTCCTTGTGGCGGGGCCTTGGGGTATTTTGAGGAAATGGGATGCGGGTCCTTTATCTTTACACGTCCTGTAACAATGACATGTTATGTTATATTACATCTAAGTAATTGGTCATTTCATCGTATCGACTTTGGTGTCGATGTTAAGGGGCGTTTTCTTCGTAATCCTCTTTGCGGTGTTGTGTCAAGCTGATGTTTTTTTGAAGAGGCTTTGACTGGTGCAAAACATGGCAATTCTTCAAAACTCTCAAAATGACTTTCCTGCCCAAAGTTATACTCTATCTCATTTGAAGAGTTTTTGAAAAGGCAGTTACTTTTCAAGAAATTGGGAGTTACTGCGTCATGTATCCCAACAGTTTCAAGATACACTATTTGTAAGTGTACAAGTTCACCAAGTCGCTCGATGGCAGATTCCGGCGGTAGCCATTTTCTTGGGTCATTGGTTCGAAAACCACCTTTTGCAGATTTCACTTCTGTCTTTCCAATTGTCAGTGCTCTGATATCTTGATACGACATTATGAAAAGCTGTGTAAAGTATTTCTGGTGTAGTAGAACTTTTGCTCCGTCAAATATAAAGAGGTTTTCCCTGAAGGTTTGATTGTTTATAACTCTGTGGATGCTTATCAGTGAGCAGTAATAAAACATGGTTGGGCAATGTTGACCAGGCAATTTATCATGGTCATTAAAAAGTGTTTATCTGGACAACCTGTTGGGGAATAACAGTACTGGTAATGTTTATGATAGCAATGAATTTCTGGGTTTTTTGGTCTGATCTGTACCTTGTACGTAGGACTGCAACTTTCATTCTTCATTCATTCGTTACATTTTCAAAAATAATTCAGGTAACGATTTATCGTCACGTAGTATAATCCTGCAAACTTTCAATGTTAGGGTTTTCCACCACCCAGATTGAAACAAGAAAAAAAATGTCAACTTGATCAAAGTGAAACGCTTCATTCCTGTCGCGAAACGCATACTTTGATATATTCAAGTCGGAGCTAAATTTTTCGTCTATACATTTTTAGAAAATGTTATAACATTCATAAAACAGAATTCGATTAAACTTGAATGATATGCAGGTGTTAACCTTCTGCACCGATTTCTGCCATTTGTCTCGAAAATCAACCCGTGTGTAGACAGGTTCTCGTTTATAAAGCCATTGACGGGTTCCCTATCTATACTTCTACCGATAAACCAACATATACTGAGCAAAAATAGAAACGTCCCTAACTTTACCCATAGATTTAGACACAATGAAATTATATTTTATTTAATCTTATTGCCAATACCTTTGTTAAAGGCCAGCACTGTCATGAAAACAATTTTCTTTGAATCAAATTTGTGGGCAAACTTATACCCCTTGATTTGGTTTAAACAGCATTTCCGGGTCTTGTGGTTAAAACTGTGAGTTAGCGCAGTTTTGTTATATTGAAATAAACAGAGAATGACCTCATCACCACAAAAACAGAGAAAATACGCTGATATTTTCACTCATTTATGCGCCATACAGCTTTCTAGAACGAATATTTTCAGATTACCTCCCTTTATAATAAAAATATAGTGATTTCGCAATTTGAATAAAACATGTTTTAGCAGCAACAGACAAACTTTGTTTTTGATGATTATTAATATTGATCAGAATGATTGAGTGATAAGTATAAAATGATGAAATATTTTATCTAGATTGGTGTACAAAGTGTAACAAAGTCAACCCTACGCAAATCACAGCTTAAAAGAGGGACGTTAATATTTTTGCTGAGGATACTAACAGGCAACAATAACGGCGATACTTGTAGCATGGTAGCGAGTTCTCGTATTTAATTATGATGTGATGAAACATCATCACCATTTAAGGTGATGGTTTTTCAAAAGTTCCCTGATTGATACCACGGCCTTTATAAAACATAAGGATAAATACACAGTGATGCAGTACCGTGCCATGGCCATCAGCTATCCTGTAAAGGTATCTTATCTATCATGTACATTTATACGTAAAAGGCTTAGTTATAGCCAACAAACATACTTGTTCACTTACTAAAAATGAAATGTCGGAGAAATCAATCAAATTAAACGAATGGGTAACGATTGAATGCAATACTCTTAATCGTGATATTCCGATATTCCCACGATCTTTCACATTCTGCAGAGGGCTTGATGTGAGATATGCTCAAAACTATGGAGTGCGATCATCACAACAGTTATTTGCTGAAACACCAACCTTGGTCGGACACCCGCACCCACCCCCGCACCCCCCCCCCCCCCCATAACAAACACAAATAAAAACCAAATGAATACATAGAGGATTGTATAAATGGATATACAAACAATTATGCAAACAAACACAAAATCAACACACACAAATAAATAAATAAATAAATTAATTAATGAATGAACAAACAAACAAACAAACATGTGTATCGAAGTTGCATTTGTTCACATCCAACGGATCTACATTGAATAAAATTCAAATGTAAATTAAAGGTCGTATTTCCTTTATTGCACATTCACTATTAACTAAATATAAAAAATGGGACTGCTTAAAATAACTGGTATAGAATTGGGCTAAATACTTGTCACCAAGAGTTTACTCACCTCAGTAAAATAAAATATTAAACCTCTTTCTCCAATGATAAACATAAGTCTGTACTATGGAAAGAAAACTTATAAACACATATATAAATAAAGAGAACAAACATTAAAAATAATGGCTTTCCAAAATAAATGGCGGCATATATAAACAAGGGACGCAAACATGTAAAAATCCGTATAAGGAAATATCCTTATAATGCTGACACGGTTATGAGGCTTTATTTTATCTTATTATCTGAATTATAATTTAAAGATTCACAAACTACTGGTATCCTACGACATTGTTGGTCTGTGGATTTCATAGGAGGGATAATAGTTGGAACATATATTAAGATGCAAAACAAATAACATTAATTGCTGACGAATGCAGAGAAGCTGAATAGCGATGGACAAATACATTTATGTCCTGTCATCAACAAATTATGTATACCCATACAAAAAAGAACTCTCTCAAACGGAAACTTTATAATTTGGAGAGATCAAAGAATATATTACGGCATGGTGCAATTAGGATAGTTAGAGAAATATGTTAGTCGGATGTCCCGATTAGACACGTGTTGTGGGCACATCATGCAACAGCTGATCAAGCACCTACCACGAGATTTGTAAAGAGTTTCTCACCAGGCGTGAAAAACATTAGGTAATCGATTGGATGGGGTCAATTTAAAAACTGACTATATATCGAGACGGACTTAGATACGAAATGCAGTCGAATGTTTTCATTCTGATTGTTGGTTCCTATTTTATTAGGTACTGTTCTACTTTTTGGCAAATACAACTAAAACAATAGTTATCAAATAATAGTTATTGACCTAATGCGTATTCATTCTGAATAAGTCATTGGAAACAATCTGGCTTTCACCAGATTAAGCACGTATTTTTGAAGTACAAATAGATACTGTTAGAAGCTATTCTGTCTAATGAAAATCGGGTACAAACCCCGTGAATAGCAATAATAAACGGGTACGAACCCCGGAAAAACGGGTACGAACCCCGACTGACAGTAATATATGTACTTCCAAAATAACACTGCCACTTCAAACATTATATTGATAAACATTTAAACAGCTGACTTAATATAGTCTGGTACCAACCCAGCGTCAGCTTGCCTAGTTAATATAGGCTATTAAATATAAAGGAAAGGCAATTTACTTTAATGTGGTTTAAAGGCTGACTTAATATAGTCTGGTACCAACCCAGCGTCAAGCCAAAATATAACGTAACTTTTATGTGATTAACGACTGACTTAATATAGTCTGGTACCAACCCAGCGTCAGTCTTGCCGTCTTAGTATAGGTTCTAGTTAGGAAATGAAACAGTAACAAGAAAGAAGAGAAAATTATCTTAATGAATACACGGCTGACTTAATATAGTCTGGTACCAACCCAGCGTCAAGCCATATATAACGTAATTGTGTTGTGATTACGATTGACAATAAAATCTGGTACCAACCCAGATCTCAAACGTATAGAAACGGGATTTAGTTCCGAATAAACGACACATTAAATACTCCTCTTGCTAATAATATGCACAAGAAAGTGACATGTTTAGAGTATACAGTCAGTTAAATGTAACTACCACCTTGGTACGTGATTTACAAAGACCCGAAAAATCCAATCCATATGGCAATGATTTTTGAATCATTATAAATAATATATTGAACTAAAAACGCTATAAAAGGAATATGTTGAAGATTTTATAGCAACTGAAGAAGGCCCTCGGGCTGAAAACGTTTTTGCGGCAGGATATTGTTTTCCTGGTAAAATCGTTAACCTATATACAGTGCGTATAAACAGATAGAAATATACTTGCATTGTCTGTTATTTGGCTATATAAATAAAAAATAAATATAAACCTAAGTGTGCATAATGAATAACCAACTAAATTCACAAAACAAGGGCACACGTAAAACACTGGGTATGAGACATACACCCGTGAGGAATTCCCTAACTAGGCATGGGACCCTTACGAGACATTCTGAAACACCAACCTTGGTCGGACACCCGCACCCCCCATAACATATGAAATTACTCTCTGAATACTCGTCGAACATACACGACCACAATACTACATACACTTAAAAATGAAATACAGGCACCGTTCAAAATCGAGGAGAACTACTTAGTTAAATTAACAGAAATTGCGACTAGGTGCGCACATGATATGCGAGACTTGTTATTATCACACTGGGAAAACAGAACATGCATGCTAAGAAAGGAAGCAAATGAGGCAAAATCGAAAGCATACCAAGAACAAGGCGTTCTGAATGGGACATACCTAGATCGTTTTAGAAATAAAATGTGTACCACAGAAATCGAAATTTCGGACAAGAAAAAAACACTTTCGAAAACAAGAACTCCCAAATTAATCGGAAATGGCAAAAGAGAACTAAATATAACTCATAGTGAACAACCAACAAAAGGCAATAAGTTCACCGAACAAAATATCAAATGCACTTTAGTAAAACAGAACACGGTGAAAACACATAGGGGTACCAAGCACTCTGACATGTGGTCTGATAAAGCACAATCACTGAACTCAGGAAACGAGATAATTAACAATATACACGTGTCACACACGATACCAATATCCGACCCCATACGGCCTGAACATAATCAAGGGCCACTCGTGTCAAACGGCGCTTTAAACACCGTTAAGATCGTATACACGGAAAATGAAAATAGCATGTCATTAAATGAACATCTGGTTACGCATGCTGAAATTAATAAAACTAGAGAAATAAATAAATCTGAAAACAGAAATCCTGAGAAAGAAAATACGAATAAGAGAAAATTAGAATACGTAGGGAGTGAAATTAAAACAAAACAATACATACATATACCAAAACAACAGGAAAAAGTAAATAACGAAGGACACTCGAATCATACAATCGGTACAAATGAGTCGGTGATAAACGACATGTGGTTATATGATCTGTCATCCGATGATGACTTTGAGAATGAGTCCATAATAAATAAAACACACGAAAGTGAAAAGAATACACATACTGGTACAAAAGATAAAAACACGGAAAGTAGAGAAAGTATGCATACACATGTACAGAAAACAAATACAAATGTAATTGAGAAGCAAAATAGTAATAGTAAATGCTCAGACGAGAATCAAACACATGATAATAACAGGGCATTTGATTTAATCTCAGACTCGCAGATCGCAACCATTGTGCAACGAGTAATGGAGAATGGTGATTGTAGTTGACTAGCAAATATGAACAAAGTAAACACAAGCAAAATGGGTCAACCACAACAGACTGTTGATAAGAAAAAACTACACGTAGGTAACAATAATATAAATATGTGCATAAAAAACAACACACAAAACTCTATGCAGGGTAATACTACAAAGAAATCAACTATAAGAACAAAACAGAGACAAAAAACGAAAGAAACATCTTTTCATGTAAAAATGAAAAAAATGGTAGAACAGGCAAAATCATTCATAACTAATCTCTCCGATCAAACATTGAATGATGATGAAATTTTAGTGTTAGGAAAAAACTTGAAATTTGTACCTACACCGGTACCACCTAAAACGAGGGACATAATAAATAGCTTCAACGGTGTAGCACAACGCATGAGATCCAAACTATGGGCATATGAAAACAAGAAGAAAAGGAAGTTGGCTCCCTTTACTAACAAACGTACGAGATCAACACACATTTCCAATAATAACACATTGGAAAACTTTATTTACGCAACGAAAATAGATTTAGCAGATATGCATGATCTTAAATTAAACAAAGAAAAACCCAACGTCAAAAGAGCACACGAAAACATAAAATTAAATAAAAAATTTAAAAGGCGGGAAAAGGGTAACTTCTCAAAAAGTCTTCAACTGGCATTGAAAAGATTGAGAAAAAACAAAAACCTAATTATAAAAAAAAGTGATAAAGGTAATTCTACAGTCGTAATTAATAGAGAAAAATACGTTGAAGAAGGGATGAGACAACTTAGTTCCAGTGCACACTACATTGAAATAAACTATGATATTACGCCGACAATTACTTGTGAAGTACACAAAGTTTTAGAGGAGCTACTAGGAAAAAACAAAATTTCAAAGGAACAGTACCTTTATTTGAACCCAAAACATAACCCATCAGTTAAAACAGCCGAATTATATCTACTAAACAAAATACACTCAGAACCGCCGACAAAGGGAAGACCAATTATTTCAGCAAATGAATGTCCGGTAGAAAGGATATCGGAATATGTAGACTGGTTTCTACAACCATTAGTAATACAACAAAATACATACATCAAAGATACATCCGACTTTATGCGGAAAATAGAGAAACTTAAAATCCCAGAAAAATCTCTTATAATTACGTTAGACTACGAAAGCATGTACACGAATATTATTCATGAGGAAGCTATAAATTTAGTTTCACAAATCCTCTCGGAAAATATGGCGCATACCTATGTAGGGGGAGTGAAGAGACCCTCAATCGAATCATGCATTAAGCTACTAGAACTGGCGATCAAATGCAATAACTTTAAATTCAATGGCTCAAACTTTTATCAGTGCCGCGGAGTAGCAATGGGGCACAGGGCATCACCAAATATATGCGATATAGTCATTTTTCACCTTGAAAAAAGAATGCTTGAAATGGCAGAAAATAAAGTTATCGCATGGCTTAGGTATAGAGATGATGTTTTTGCTATCTACATCGGAACAGTACTCGAGGCACAAAGATTCCTAGATAATGCAAACAAGATTCACAGCACATTAAAATTCACATACAATATATCGGAAAATGAAGGAACTTTCCTTGACACTATAGTTTTTAAGGGAAAACGGTTTAAAAGAGAAAACATACTAGACTTTAAACCCTATGTCAAGCCAAGCGAAAAGTTTCAGTATATACACAGACAATCATCACACCCAAAAGCTGTGTTCACGGGCATAATTAAAGGTGAACTAATAAGATTTATTAGAACGGCAACAAACAAAGAAGATTATGAAAATAGAGCTAAATTATTCAAGGAAAAAATACTATTACGGGGTTACAGCGAGACAGAGTTTGAGAGCATATACAGTCAATTATACCATGACGACAGACAAACTTATCTCGCTGAAAAGCAAAAAAACAAAATCACTGATCCGCCACTGGTGTTTGTTACAAAGTACAACCCGCATATACATGGCGTGAAATCGACATTAGTGAAACACTGGGATATTATTGAAAAAGATGAATATTTGAAAAAGATATTCCCTGACAAACCTATGGTGGCATATAAGAGAGAAAAGAACTTAAAAGACACCTTAGTTAGGGCACGGTTAGACACCTCTGAAAATGACGATGAAAACCTTAATGAATTAATCAATTTACTATTGTTAGATACAGACTCGGATTTATAATGGTGGTTATACATATTAGGCTATAAGTTGAATACATAGCACGAGACATACTGTTTACAAAAATGGTTATCACCCATGCAGGATATAATGCAGACATACCGCCCGCGGGTTGACGATGTTGTGTTTGGTAATCGATACTGGTAAAAACGGATTGAATTAAGGCGTGGTAGACCTCGCGAATACCCTGTTGATTGGTCACGCTGTTCCTCCAATGAAAACTCCCATAAATGGACATGAACGAAATGAACTATAAAATGAGGAACTCTACTATTGTAACTATTTTAAACTTTTTACACCGAAGCATTGTGGTGTAGTGGTTATAGTGTCTGCCTTGCATTCGGGAGGTCGTGGGTTCGAGTCCCCTGACCGCGTCATACCAAAGACTTTAAAAATGGAGTAGTTACTTGTAACCCATGCCTGACAAGCAAATAATGGGTAGTACTACGTCTGGTCAAAAACCGTCTGGTCAACCCGGTGTCAGAATAATGTGTCTGGGTGGGGTATCACGTACTACGGCGTGGTATTCCAGTGTGGCAGCACTATATCTGCTTCAAGTAGACTGTAGATAGATACATAGCACTACACACAATCACTCACGCAATAGTCCAGACATAATGCCGAGCCAACGGGGGATTCTTCCCGGGGGCTCATATGGTAGAGGGACTTTAAACCTTAGAAATCATCATCATCTTGTAACTATTCATTCACTTTGAATACACGATGTCTCACTACAGACCATATAGACCAAGAGCGAGGGGAGGACGAGGTGGCTCGTACCCTAGACAGCGGGAAGACCGACAGCGGGAAGACCGATACATGCAGCTTCCAACACCACTGGAGCCTGAGAAACTGATACATGATGGGTCCTCTGTAGGAAGGGCAGTGGCTCGATCTAAAGACGATCAACGCGTGGCGAGGGAATGGTCGACACATTTCACCAGTTTCTTTGAGCAGGGATTCGCCATTCCAAGACCGACAAACTGTCATATGTTACCAGACAGCACAACAGTATTGCCGATCGTCGACAGCATTATCGACGAATGCAGAGAAAAGTGCAAGGAAACTATCCTTACACACTTGCGAGAGGTTGAAGACTCGGCCAAGGAGCGGGAACTGAACCCCCCGGATGAAACCAACAACTTAGCCCAAAGCGTGGCGAATATCATACAACAACAACAACAAGAGACGATGCAATCTATGATTGCGGTAATGGCCCGAACATTCAAAGAGTCGCTGGCACAAAGTCAGGCGCCACAGTAAAATGGGGTAATGCAAACCCCGGCCCTTTTTAGGGCCCCAAATACCTAGAAAGAATACACTTTCAAATTGTCAAAACAACAACATATAGTCCCGTGTAGACCGTAATTGATTAAATAAAAACACAAATAAAAACCAAATGAATAAATAGAGGATTGTATAAATGGATATACAAACAATTATGCAAACAAACACAAAATCAACACACACAAATAAATAAATTAATTAATTAATTAATGAATGAATGAACAAACAAACAAACAAACAAACAAACATGTGTATCGAAGTTGCATTTGTTCACATCCAACGGATCTACATTGAATAAAATTCAAATGTAAATTAAAGGTCGTATTTCCTTTATTGCACATTCACTATTAACTAAATATAAAAAATGGGACTGCTTAAAATAACTGGTATAGAATTGGGCTAAATACTTGTCACCAAGAGTTTACTCACCTCAGTAAAATAAAATATTAAACCTCTTTCTCCAATGATAAACATAAGTCTGTACTATGGAAAGAAAACTTATAAACACATATATAAATAAAGAGAACAAACAATAAAAATAATGGCTTTCCAAAATAAATGGCGGCATATATAAACAAGGGACGCAAACATGTAAAAATCCGTATAAGGAAATATCCTTATAATGCTGACACGGTTATGAGGCTTTATTTTATCTTATTATCTGAATTATAATTTAAAGATTCACAAACTACTGGTATCCTACGACATTGTTGGTCTGTGGATTTCATAGGAGGGATAATAGTTGGAACATATATTAAGATGCAAAACAAATAACATTAATTGCTGACGAATGCAGAGAAGCTGAATAGCGATGGACAAATACATTTATGTCCTGTCATCAACAAATTATGTATACCCATACAAAAAAGAACTCTCTCAAACGGAAACTTTATAATTTGGAGAGATCAAAGAATATATTACGGCATGGTGCAATTAGGATAGTTAGAGAAATATGTTAGTCGGATGTCCCGATTAGACACGTGTTGTGGGCACATCATGCAACAGCTGATCAAGCACCTACCACGAGATTTGTAAAGAGTTTCTCACCAGGCGTGAAAAACATTAGGTAATCGATTGGATGGGGTCAATTTAAAAACTGACTATATATCGAGACGGACTTAGATACGAAATGCAGTCGAATGTTTTCATTCTGATTGTTGGTTCCTATTTTATTAGGTACTGTTCTACTTTTTGGCAAATACAACTAAAACAATAGTTATCAAATAATAGTTATTGACCTAATGCGTATTCATTCTGAATAAGTCATTGGAAACAATCTGGCTTTCACCAGATTAAGCACGTATTTTTGAAGTACAAATAGATACTGTTAGAAGCTATTCTGTCTAATGAAAATCGGGTACAAACCCCGTGAATAGCAATAATAAACGGGTACGAACCCCGGAAAAACGGGTACGAACCCCGACTGACAGTAATATATGTACTTCCAAAATAACACTGCCACTTCAAACATTATATTGATAAACATTTAAACAGCTGACTTAATATAGTCTGGTACCAACCCAGCGTCAGCTTGCCTAGTTAATATAGGCTATTAAATATAAAGGAAAGGCAATTTACTTTAATGTGGTTTAAAGGCTGACTTAATATAGTCTGGTACCAACCCAGCGTCAAGCCAAAATATAACGTAACTTTTATGTGATTAACGACTGACTTAATATAGTCTGGTACCAACCCAGCGTCAGTCTTGCCGTCTTAGTATAGGTTCTAGTTAGGAAATGAAACAGTAACAAGAAAGAAGAGAAAATTATCTTAATGAATACACGGCTGACTTAATATAGTCTGGTACCAACCCAGCGTCAAGCCATATATAACGTAATTGTGTTGTGATTACGATTGACAATAAAATCTGGTACCAACCCAGATCTCAAACGTATAGAAACGGGATTTAGTTCCGAATAAACGACACATTAAATACTCCTCTTGCTAATAATATGCACAAGAAAGTGACATGTTTAGAGTATACAGTCAGTTAAATGTAACTACCACCTTGGTACGTGATTTACAAAGACCCGAAAAATCCAATCCATATGGCAATGATTTTTGAATCATTATAAATAATATATTGAACTAAAAACGCTATAAAAGGAATATGTTGAAGATTTTATAGCAACTGAAGAAGGCCCTCGGGCTGAAAACGTTTTTGCGGCAGGATATTGTTTTCCTGGTAAAATCGTTAACCTATATACAGTGCGTATAAACAGATAGAAATATACTTGCATTGTCTGTTATTTGGCTATATAAATAAAAAATAAATATAAACCTAAGTGTGCATAATGAATAACCAACTAAATTCACAAAACAAGGGCACACGTAAAACACTGGGTATGAGACATACACCCGTGAGGAATTCCCTAACTAGGCATGGGACCCTTACGAGACATTCTGAAACACCAACCTTGGTCGGACACCCGCACCCCCCATAACATATGAAATTACTCTCTGAATACTCGTCGAACATACACGACCACAATACTACATACACTTAAAAATGAAATACAGGCACCGTTCAAAATCGAGGAGAACTACTTAGTTAAATTAACAGAAATTGCGACTAGGTGCGCACATGATATGCGAGACTTGTTATTATCACACTGGGAAAACAGAACATGCATGCTAAGAAAGGAAGCAAATGAGGCAAAATCGAAAGCATACCAAGAACAAGGCGTTCTGAATGGGACATACCTAGATCGTTTTAGAAATAAAATGTGTACCACAGAAATCGAAATTTCGGACAAGAAAAAAACACTTTCGAAAACAAGAACTCCCAAATTAATCGGAAATGGCAAAAGAGAACTAAATATAACTCATAGTGAACAACCAACAAAAGGCAATAAGTTCACCGAACAAAATATCAAATGCACTTTAGTAAAACAGAACACGGTGAAAACACATAGGGGTACCAAGCACTCTGACATGTGGTCTGATAAAGCACAATCACTGAACTCAGGAAACGAGATAATTAACAATATACACGTGTCACACACGATACCAATATCCGACCCCATACGGCCTGAACATAATCAAGGGCCACTCGTGTCAAACGGCGCTTTAAACACCGTTAAGATCGTATACACGGAAAATGAAAATAGCATGTCATTAAATGAACATCTGGTTACGCATGCTGAAATTAATAAAACTAGAGAAATAAATAAATCTGAAAACAGAAATCCTGAGAAAGAAAATACGAATAAGAGAAAATTAGAATACGTAGGGAGTGAAATTAAAACAAAACAATACATACATATACCAAAACAACAGGAAAAAGTAAATAACGAAGGACACTCGAATCATACAATCGGTACAAATGAGTCGGTGATAAACGACATGTGGTTATATGATCTGTCATCCGATGATGACTTTGAGAATGAGTCCATAATAAATAAAACACACGAAAGTGAAAAGAATACACATACTGGTACAAAAGATAAAAACACGGAAAGTAGAGAAAGTATGCATACACATGTACAGAAAACAAATACAAATGTAATTGAGAAGCAAAATAGTAATAGTAAATGCTCAGACGAGAATCAAACACATGATAATAACAGGGCATTTGATTTAATCTCAGACTCGCAGATCGCAACCATTGTGCAACGAGTAATGGAGAATGGTGATTGTAGTTGACTAGCAAATATGAACAAAGTAAACACAAGCAAAATGGGTCAACCACAACAGACTGTTGATAAGAAAAAACTACACGTAGGTAACAATAATATAAATATGTGCATAAAAAACAACACACAAAACTCTATGCAGGGTAATACTACAAAGAAATCAACTATAAGAACAAAACAGAGACAAAAAACGAAAGAAACATCTTTTCATGTAAAAATGAAAAAAATGGTAGAACAGGCAAAATCATTCATAACTAATCTCTCCGATCAAACATTGAATGATGATGAAATTTTAGTGTTAGGAAAAAACTTGAAATTTGTACCTACACCGGTACCACCTAAAACGAGGGACATAATAAATAGCTTCAACGGTGTAGCACAACGCATGAGATCCAAACTATGGGCATATGAAAACAAGAAGAAAAGGAAGTTGGCTCCCTTTACTAACAAACGTACGAGATCAACACACATTTCCAATAATAACACATTGGAAAACTTTATTTACGCAACGAAAATAGATTTAGCAGATATGCATGATCTTAAATTAAACAAAGAAAAACCCAACGTCAAAAGAGCACACGAAAACATAAAATTAAATAAAAAATTTAAAAGGCGGGAAAAGGGTAACTTCTCAAAAAGTCTTCAACTGGCATTGAAAAGATTGAGAAAAAACAAAAACCTAATTATAAAAAAAAGTGATAAAGGTAATTCTACAGTCGTAATTAATAGAGAAAAATACGTTGAAGAAGGGATGAGACAACTTAGTTCCAGTGCACACTACATTGAAATAAACTATGATATTACGCCGACAATTACTTGTGAAGTACACAAAGTTTTAGAGGAGCTACTAGGAAAAAACAAAATTTCAAAGGAACAGTACCTTTATTTGAACCCAAAACATAACCCATCAGTTAAAACAGCCGAATTATATCTACTAAACAAAATACACTCAGAACCGCCGACAAAGGGAAGACCAATTATTTCAGCAAATGAATGTCCGGTAGAAAGGATATCGGAATATGTAGACTGGTTTCTACAACCATTAGTAATACAACAAAATACATACATCAAAGATACATCCGACTTTATGCGGAAAATAGAGAAACTTAAAATCCCAGAAAAATCTCTTATAATTACGTTAGACTACGAAAGCATGTACACGAATATTATTCATGAGGAAGCTATAAATTTAGTTTCACAAATCCTCTCGGAAAATATGGCGCATACCTATGTAGGGGGAGTGAAGAGACCCTCAATCGAATCATGCATTAAGCTACTAGAACTGGCGATCAAATGCAATAACTTTAAATTCAATGGCTCAAACTTTTATCAGTGCCGCGGAGTAGCAATGGGGCACAGGGCATCACCAAATATATGCGATATAGTCATTTTTCACCTTGAAAAAAGAATGCTTGAAATGGCAGAAAATAAAGTTTTCGCATGGCTTAGGTATAGAGATGATGTTTTTGCTATCTACATCGGAACAGTACTCGAGGCACAAAGATTCCTAGATAATGCAAACAAGATTCACAGCACATTAAAATTCACATACAATATATCGGAAAATGAAGGAACTTTCCTTGACACTATAGTTTTTAAGGGAAAACGGTTTAAAAGAGAAAACATACTAGACTTTAAACCCTATGTCAAGCCAAGCGAAAAGTTTCAGTATATACACAGACAATCATCACACCCAAAAGCTGTGTTCACGGGCATAATTAAAGGTGAACTAATAAGATTTATTAGAACGGCAACAAACAAAGAAGATTATGAAAATAGAGCTAAATTATTCAAGGAAAAAATACTATTACGGGGTTACAGCGAGACAGAGTTTGAGAGCATATACAGTCAATTATACCATGACGACAGACAAACTTATCTCGCTGAAAAGCAAAAAAACAAAATCACTGATCCGCCACTGGTGTTTGTTACAAAGTACAACCCGCATATACATGGCGTGAAATCGACATTAGTGAAACACTGGGATATTATTGAAAAAGATGAATATTTGAAAAAGATATTCCCTGACAAACCTATGGTGGCATATAAGAGAGAAAAGAACTTAAAAGACACCTTAGTTAGGGCACGGTTAGACACCTCTGAAAATGACGATGAAAACCTTAATGAATTAATCAATTTACTATTGTTAGATACAGACTCGGATTTATAATGGTGGTTATACATATTAGGCTATAAGTTGAATACATAGCACGAGACATACTGTTTACAAAAATGGTTATCACCCATGCAGGATATAATGCAGACATACCGCCCGCGGGTTGACGATGTTGTGTTTGGTAATCGATACTGGTAAAAACGGATTGAATTAAGGCGTGGTAGACCTCGCGAATACCCTGTTGATTGGTCACGCTGTTCCTCCAATGAAAACTCCCATAAATGGACATGAACGAAATGAACTATAAAATGAGGAACTCTACTATTGTAACTATTTTAAACTTTTTACACCGAAGCATTGTGGTGTAGTGGTTATAGTGTCTGCCTTGCATTCGGGAGGTCGTGGGTTCGAGTCCCCTGACCGCGTCATACCAAAGACTTTAAAAATGGAGTAGTTACTTGTAACCCATGCCTGACAAGCAAATAATGGGTAGTACTACGTCTGGTCAAAAACCGTCTGGTCAACCCGGTGTCAGAATAATGTGTCTGGGTGGGGTATCACGTACTACGGCGTGGTATTCCAGTGTGGCAGCACTATATCTGCTTCAAGTAGACTGTAGATAGATACATAGCACTACACACAATCACTCACGCAATAGTCCAGACATAATGCCGAGCCAACGGGGGATTCTTCCCGGGGGCTCATATGGTAGAGGGACTTTAAACCTTAGAAATCATCATCATCTTGTAACTATTCATTCACTTTGAATACACGATGTCTCACTACAGACCATATAGACCAAGAGCGAGGGGAGGACGAGGTGGCTCGTACCCTAGACAGCGGGAAGACCGACAGCGGGAAGACCGATACATGCAGCTTCCAACACCACTGGAGCCTGAGAAACTGATACATGATGGGTCCTCTGTAGGAAGGGCAGTGGCTCGATCTAAAGACGATCAACGCGTGGCGAGGGAATGGTCGACACATTTCACCAGTTTCTTTGAGCAGGGATTCGCCATTCCAAGACCGACAAACTGTCATATGTTACCAGACAGCACAACAGTATTGCCGATCGTCGACAGCATTATCGACGAATGCAGAGAAAAGTGCAAGGAAACTATCCTTACACACTTGCGAGAGGTTGAAGACTCGGCCAAGGAGCGGGAACTGAACCCCCCGATGAAACCAACAACTTAGCCCAAAGCGTGGCGAATATCATACAACAACAACAACAAGAGACGATGCAATCTATGATTGCGGTAATGGCCCGAACATTCAAAGAGTCGCTGGCACAAAGTCAGGCGCCACAGTAAAATGGGGTAATGCAAACCCCGGCCCTTTTTAGGGCCCCAAATACCTAGAAAGAATACACTTTCAAATTGTCAAAACAACAACATATAGTCCCGTGTAGACCGTAATTGATTAAATAAAAACACAAATAAAAACCAAATGAATAAATAGAGGATTGTATAAATGGATATACAAACAATTATGCAAACAAACACAAAATCAACACACACAAATAAATAAATTAATTAATTAATTAATGAATGAATGAACAAACAAACAAACAAACAAACAAACATGTGTATCGAAGTTGCATTTGTTCACATCCAACGGATCTACATTGAATAAAATTCAAATGTAAATTAAAGGTCGTATTTCCTTTATTGCACATTCACTATTAACTAAATATAAAAAATGGGACTGCTTAAAATAACTGGTATAGAATTGGGCTAAATACTTGTCACCAAGAGTTTACTCACCTCAGTAAAATAAAATATTAAACCTCTTTCTCCAATGATAAACATAAGTCTGTACTATGGAAAGAAAACTTATAAACACATATATAAATAAAGAGAACAAACAATAAAAATAATGGCTTTCCAAAATAAATGGCGGCATATATAAACAAGGGACGCAAACATGTAAAAATCCGTATAAGGAAATATCCTTATAATGCTGACACGGTTATGAGGCTTTATTTTATCTTATTATCTGAATTATAATTTAAAGATTCACAAACTACTGGTATCCTACGACATTGTTGGTCTGTGGATTTCATAGGAGGGATAATAGTTGGAACATATATTAAGATGCAAAACAAATAACATTAATTGCTGACGAATGCAGAGAAGCTGAATAGCGATGGACAAATACATTTATGTCCTGTCATCAACAAATTATGTATACCCATACAAAAAAGAACTCTCTCAAACGGAAACTTTATAATTTGGAGAGATCAAAGAATATATTACGGCATGGTGCAATTAGGATAGTTAGAGAAATATGTTAGTCGGATGTCCCGATTAGACACGTGTTGTGGGCACATCATGCAACAGCTGATCAAGCACCTACCACGAGATTTGTAAAGAGTTTCTCACCAGGCGTGAAAAACATTAGGTAATCGATTGGATGGGGTCAATTTAAAAACTGACTATATATCGAGACGCACTTAGATACGAAATGCAGTCGAATGTTTTCATTCTGATTGTTGGTTCCTATTTTATTAGGTACTGTTCTACTTTTTGGCAAATACAACTAAAACAATAGTTATCAAATAATAGTTATTGACCTAATGCGTATTCATTCTGAATAAGTCATTGGAAACAATCTGGCTTTCACCAGATTAAGCACGTATTTTTGAAGTACAAATAGATAATGTTAGAAGCTATTCTGTCTAATGAAAATCGGGTACAAACCCCGTGAATAGCAATAATAAACGGGTACGAACCCGGAAAAAACGGGTACGAACCCCGACTGACAGTAATATATGTACTTCCAAAATAACACTGCCACTTCAAACATTATATTGATAAACATTTAAACAGCTGACTTAATATAGTCTGGTACCAACCCAGCGTCAGCTTGCCTAGTTAATATAGGCTATTAAATATAAAGGAAAGGCAATTTACTTGAATGTGGTTTAAAGGCTGACTTAATATAGTCTGGTACCAACCCAACGTCAAGCCAAAATATAACGTAACTTTTATGTGATTAACGACTGACTTAATATAGTCTGGTACCAACCCAGCGTCAGTCTTGCCGTCTTAGTATAGGTTCTAGTTAGGAAATGAAACAGTAACAAGAAAGAAGAGAAAATTATCTTAATGAATACACGGCTGACTTAATATAGTCTGGTACCAACCCAGCGTCAAGCCATATATAACGTAATTGTGTTGTGATTACGATTGACAATAAAATCTGGTACCAACCCAGATCTCAAACGTATAGAAACGGGATTTAGTTCCGAATAAACGACACATTAAATACTCCTCTTGCTAATAATATGCACAAGAAAGTGACATTTTTAGAGTATACAGTCAGTAAAATGTAACTACCACCTTGGTACGTGAGTTACAAAGACCCGAAAAATCCAATCCATATGGCAATGATTTTTGAATCATTATAAATAATATATTGAACTAAAAACGCTATAAAAGGAATAGGTTGAAGATTTTATAGCAACTGAAGAAGGCCCTCGGGCTGAAAACGTTTTTGCGGCAGGATATTGTTTTCCTGGTAAAATCGTTAACCTATATACAGTGCGTATAAACAGACAGAAATATACTTGCATTGTCTGTTATTTGGCTATATAAATAAAAAATAAATATAAACCTAAGTGTGCATAATGAATAACCAACTAAATTCACAAAACAAGGGTACACGTAAAACACTGGGTATGAGACATA